>APFE031263888.1:26681-58229 GCA_000404065.3 Pinus taeda | reverse complement strand
GGATGAGATTAAGAGATATCTTGATCCTCATCGACGGTCGAGATCATTTTGACGTGGATCACTCAAACTAGCCGTTGGGAATTTTTCCTTTAAATAGGGTGCTAGGGGTCATTTGAGATGATATTCGATCCGAGTCTTGTGCTGAAGAAGCTCTCTTGTAAACTTTTTTTTGGTGTTAATAAAGAAAGACTTTGCGGTTAAAATCTTGCTGGTGTTACTCTCTCGAAGTGCTGTGAGCTATTTTATTTTCTGCATATTTTAATTTTCAGCCATTAGTAACAGCTTATTGAAGAGTATTGTTGAGCATAGGTATCTTGTTCACTAGCTAGGGTTTGAATGGTATTAGGTTTTTTGAAGTAATGGCAGGTATCTCCATTGCTGTTGAGATCTAGTACTGTTTTTTCTCTCTTTATTGATGGTTGAAGTGAGCTGTGCAGGAATCCCTTATTGAAGAAGACCAGTGGGCATTTGGGGAAGTTCTCGGGTGAACCAGCCAACTCCCGCAAGCATTTTCTTGCAGAGCCCAGCTAGTTTTGATCCTGGGTTTATCATTTAGTTTATTTTTTTGAATTGCATGAGAGATTTTCTGAAGTTTTTCATAGTAAATCTGGAATTTTTGATAATATTACTGCTGGTTACTGATCAATCTGGTTGTTTAAGAGTCAAGAGCTGTAAACTGTTTAGATCATCTAGGGTTCTAATTTTGTTTTATGCACATATTATTTTTGGCGATTTTTCGTTTCAGGTTTGCAGGGTTTCTAAAGCACCCGAGGGTTTATCAACGCTGCACAGCTGTCGGGCCTGCATTCTATGCTTTCTCTCACCTCTACGTTGCCACTGTTATTGCCCTGCGTGATTTGTCCTTCTTCGAAGCTTTCTTCACCCTCAACGCCTGCAAACAGCATTGAGAACAAGCGTGTCTTTCCTGAAAACGCCTATCCAAACCCTTGCGTTGTTGCCAAGCTTCACCTGCCTGCCGAGAAAATCACGTTTTTCTGAAGAGCTGGTTAAAGTTTTTCACACCCTTGCTGCTGCATCCTCATTCACTGTGGCCCTCACGCATACGTTTTTCCCTTTACGGTCATCTCAGCTACACGCAATATCCCCAAACCTTGACACTCTTTCCCTCGAATCCTTCACGCTGCAACTGCACGATTTCCTCAGCCTCATTTTCCAAAGCATCAAGGCCAGCGCACATTCCTCCTGTCGATTTTTCTTTTTAATTGAAGGCGTCCATCCGCTCCAAGCTTCTGCGTGTTTAGCATTTTTCACTCTGAGCTACGCAGAACCTGCAGCAGCAAAGCACTAGCTTCATCTACGCCCCAGGCTGTCGTCAACCTGCACAAGAAGCTCCATTTTTCATTATTGGACCTGCATTACAAACATTCGAAGCTTTTCTTCCTGCGTCCGTCGGCCTTCAACCTACAAAAGCAATTTATCCATTATCGCCACCGTCTAGTGCTTGAAGCCGCAAACCTGCGGACTCAGTAAGCTAGCATTTCGATTTTTATTATTTACGTTTCATGTTATAAGCTTTAGGAGTTAGCGTTCATTTTTTTTAAGTTACGTAGCTTAGTTCTTTTAAATTTTAATTTTAGTTTTATATATTAAATCTTAGTTTTATTTTGACTTTAACAAAGATACGTATGTATAAAATATCAAAAGCATAAACCAAAAAAAAAAGGGGTAGCGTTTAGTTTCTCTTTGTTTTCTTTAGTTAGGGTTTAGTTTGTTTTTATATATTTTTTGTTTAAATTCCTTTTTTTTAGATTTAAAAGTTTTAGATTTCAAATTTAGATTTGATTTTTATATTGTTTTAGATTAGATTAGATCTTAGCTTTATTTCATTTTGAATTTAAAATCTTAAAATCATAAAAAAAATAATATATATATATATAAAAAGTTCCTTTTTTTTTTAAGATTTAGATTAGAGTTTTGTTTTAGTTTTAGTTTAGATTTAATATCATTTAGATTTTTTGATTTAAAAGTTTTCAAAATTTTGCTGTATCTGAAAAACATAAAAATATTTTGGAAATATTTTGCCAGATTCAGTCTTGGCTCGGGAACTTATCATGTTTTACTTTTTCCTGCTAAGATTAAAATTTTGATGTGGAATTAATCATTTTGATGTGATTTAGTTAGCGTTTAAAATTTCGTGGTTGTGTATCAAGCTCTATCTTTCGAAGTTTTAAAATTGCTAGATCATCGTTAAAACATTGTGAATTCAAGTTATTTGATGATAAATGATTGTTGTACACGGTTTACATTTCTGCAACATCTGGTAAGTAATCGTTTAAACATCAAACCCATAAGGCATTGGTCCATTAAATTAATAAAATCCATTTAGTGATGGTTTCCTTTCGTGTCTCCCAACCCAACTGGTTCACAGTTGGTCATCTCTTTCCTATAGGGTCTACCCCCCTTAGCCGCGAGAGACAGGCTTAAACGGAGAGATCAGGGATCAGAGTGACAGCCCCCGATCTGAGCGTTGTCGTGACGATCCGTGCGACAACATTTTTTGGCGCCGTTGCCGGGGATAGAGTTTTTTCTGTCCTTGGTCCTTTCCTTCCGAGCTTTACCGTGTTTCACTTCCTGTTTGGGTGGCGACTCCACTTCATATATTATCTTCAAGAGTGTATACTAGAAGACATCCATGTAGTCAGTGCAATCCTGCTTCTGATCCTAAAAGGGCCCTCAAAGTACGATTACACAAACTCTCTTCTCGTACACTTCTTGTTAATCTCGGACAAGAAGCCCTCTCCAGTTGAGCACGACATCATGGACATATTCTCCCCATGTAACTTTGCTAATATTCCGGGTTATCCCAATGATATTCCAAAACATGGAATGGATAAATTGCCTATCTTTCAGGGAGATAACGCAATCAGTGCCAATTCGCATCTGAAAGCTTTTAGTTCATGGTTGGGGAAATACACAAGGGCCGCTGATTTTAATCATGGAGATGTTAAAATGACCCTTTTTGTTCTAACTTTGGAGGGTGACGCTCTAGATTGGTTTACGGAAAAGCCTCAAAATTCATTTGACTCCTTACAATCGATTGTTAACGCCTTTAAAGAAAAGTATGGGGACAAGCGAGAGGGAAGACACCTTGTGAAAGCTATCAGCATAATTAAAAAGAGAGAAAACGAAACTGCAAAAGAATTTAATAAAAGGTTTAATGACATTATTAAAGAATTACCTCGAGATTATAAACCTACCGACAAATCTCTTCGAGATTTTTACATTGATGCCTTTAGTCCTAAGCCATCTTATGAGTTAAGGCGTGCTAGACTTAATGACTATAGGGATTGCCAAGCCTTAGCTATAGAACTTGAAAAGGACAAGGCGGCATCTGGAAAATCTGAGATCCCAAGTTTCGACAGAGCTGCCACGAAACTAAAAGAACCTAAAGGAAAAGCAGTTCAAGAACCTGAAAGTGAGCTTGTTCTCAAATTGCTTCAAAAGATTGAAACCATGGAAATTAATCATAATAAGGAGATAACCACTTTGCAGAATAGATTGATCCAAATGGAAAGAGCGCAAACGCAGAATTTTCAACCTCGAAATAATAATAATAGAAATAACAATTGGCAAAGGAAAGGTCAATCTAGTGAGCAAAGACCTCCTAATCCGCTAACTAATTTGGTTGATAATGCTCCTCCTTACTGTCGGGTTTGTGATGCTCTTCATGAAGAGGCCAGTTGTCCCATCGTTAGAAGAATTTTAGATAATGGAATGTTTGGAACAGGTGATCAAATAAATGTAGTAGGTAGCAAGTTCCCTTTGTCTATGGATGATTGGATAGAGGTCAAGGAAAAGAGTCGTGACGTTATGAATCCTTCATCAGCTTTTAGTATACATAACCTTGAAAATGAAGATGACATTTTGGCTAGGTTATCTGGTGAAAAACCTTCTCCCGAGCAAATCCTGGAAATTGCTAGAGATAAGGGTTTGACCTATCAGAGAAGGGATAAAGATCAAGGCGGGAATCAAGTTCCCCCTCGAACTTTTTACCCTGGTTTAAACTCTGGATTAGATGTCGATTTGGGAAGTTGGTTTAACAATGCAAAAATCTGGGTTCCTGTCTCCGAGATTGCTAAAATCCCTTCCCAAAGAGACAAGTTACTAAAATCTATTCAAGCTCCTCAAGTAAATACTTCTCAACAGAAGACTCGGGCAGTTGACTATCATGATGCTCCCATATATTTGAAAAGCTTAGATGTTGATAACAAAGATCATCAGCCTTTCTTTATCACCTTGTTAGTTAATGGATATAAATTGAATAATTGCATGTTGGATTCTGGTGCATCAGCTTGTGTAATGACTAAAAAGGTCATGGAACAGCTTAACTTAAGAGTTTCTAAACCCTACTATAACATATGCGCCATGGATTCTAAGAAAATCGAAGTGCATGGTTTAATCAAAGATTTGCAAGTTCATCTATCAGTTTACCCAGACATCATGGTTGTCATGGATATTGTTGTTGTGGATGTGCTGACGCCTGGGGTATGCTGTTATCCAGAAAGTGGGCCTCTGATCTAGGAGGAAGCATTCAAATGAATTGGTCATATGCTATGATTCCTTCTCCTAGGGGTGATGGTTTTGTCAGACTAAATAGAGAGCTCGAAAGAAAATTTCATGTCGAAGATCCTAAGAGGCCTCACAACGAGATAATCAAAGAGCAATCTGACATTGGGAACTATGCCATCATGTCTAATTTCATAATTCCTCCTGATGATAAGATTAAGGATCTCAATAATAGAGTTTGGTACATGTACTTCGATGGTGCAGTGTATAGGCATGGCAAAGGTGCTGGGATAGTGCTTAAGTCTCCCCTTGATCACATTTTCAGGTTTGCCTATCGATTAGAATTTGAAGCAACCAACAATGTCGTTGAAGATGAGGCTATATTGTTGGGTCTTGAATTGGCAAAATCTTTGAAGATCAAGTTGCTTAGCATTAAAGGGGATTTTGATTTAGTTATCATGCAGCTTAAAAACAAATTTACATGCAAAAATCAAAGACTAAGGAATTATCGAAATGCTGTGTGGGATACTATGGAGCACTTGATGCCCTTGACCTCGAAGCAATTCCGAGAGAGCAAAATAGTTTGGCAGACGAACTTGTCGTAGCTGCTACTACTTTCCAGTTATCTGATGAGCTAATTAAAGATAAGATCAAAATGGAAGTAATATTTAGACCATCTGTTCCAGATAACTTAGAGCATTGGCAGGTTTTCAATGATGAAAATCAAGTCATTCGTTTTCTTAATAGTTTGGATGAGTTTGAAGATTTCCGGATAGATTCTGAGGAGGATGGATCTTTAAATCATGAGCATATCATAAATCCTACTCCTAGGAATGTGGTTGCCTTAGAGCAACATTTTGATCGGCATGATGCCACGAAGCTGAAAGAAGAAAATAAGATGGACCCAGGCGAATATCTCGAGATAAACATTGGTACTTCTGAAAACCCAAAAATTGTTAAAATCGGTAAAGGTACTAGTGTGGAGGAAAGGAAAAAGTTAACTAATTTACTTCGTGAATATCAAGATGTTTTAGCTTTTTCTTATGATGAATTAAAGGGCTATAGGGAAGATGTCATGGAACATACTATCCCCTTAAAAGATGAAAATGCTAAACCCTTTCGCCAGAAACTTAGGCAAATTAATCCTAAATTGGCCCCTTTAGTTCAGAAAGAGCTTGCGAAAATGCTTGCAGTAGGAATTATCGCTCAAACTAGGCATTCGACATGGTGTTCAAATTTGGTGATTGTTAGGAAAAAGAATGGTACGATAAGATACGGTAACCCACTCGTGCCAGGTGGGTTACTAAGATACAAGAATATGATTTAGAGGTCAGACCCACTAAGCTAGTTAAAGGCCCATTTTGACTAAAAGTAATGAAAAGACTCTTGGTTTGTTTTGCATTAACGATCTATATTCGCCTGAATTGCAAAGATTAGGAGAGCATGAGTGGTACAAGGACATAGTTTATTACTTGATGAATCTTGCATGGCCTAACCATTTAGTTGCTCATAAGAGAAGGGCTCTTAGATTAAGAGCCACTAAGTACTGCCTCATGAAGGATGGCCTTGGATGGTGAAATCCTGAGGGCATAGTGCTTAGGCGTGTTGATGACGTTGAGTCCAAGAAATTAATCTCTGAGTTTCATTCAGGATTTTGTGGTGGTCATTATGCTGCTAGAACTACCACCCACAAAATCCTGAGAGCTGGTTATTATTGGCCTTCAATTTTTTCTGATGTGCATAGGTTCGTTAGAAATTGTCAAGCCTGTCAACTATTCACTGGGAAACAGAAGCTTGCTGCCTTGCCCCTACAGCCTGTCATTGTAGAGGCACCTTTTCAGCATTGGGGTCTGGACTTCATAGGGAAGTTCCATGAAAATTCTAACAATGGCTACTCATGGATTTTGACTGCTACGGATTATTTCACTAAATGGGTTGAGGCCATTCCTGCTAAGAATGTCACTGAAAAGGTTATTATGGATTTCATTGAAAATAACATCATTACTAGATTTGGTGTCCCTGCTAAGATCACTACTGACAATGCCAAAGCTTTCAGTTCCGCAGAGTTTTCATCTTTCTGTTTCAAGTATGGTATTGTCTTATCTCATTCGTCAAATTACTATCCTCAGGGTAATGGCCTCGCTGAATCAAGTAACAAGAATCTCATAACCATTATCAAGAAGATAGTAGGAGATAATAAGAGATCATGGGATAGCAAAATCAAGTATGCTTTATGGGCAGATAGAATCACTAAGAAGAAAGCTATTGGTACATCTCTCTTTGAATTAGTTTATGGCTTGGATGTAACTTTACCTGTGCACCTTAAGTTGCCAGCCTATCAGCTCCTTCAGAATTGTTCTATTGATAAAGATGTTGTTCAGAATAGAATAGATCAGATTGTGGAGTTAGATGAAGCTCGTAGGACAACTTTTGATGCTATATGTAAAAACCAGTCTAACATTAAGAAAAGCTTTGATAAATCTTCTCGATTTAGATCTTTGCAGGTGGGAGATATGGTACTGCTTTGGGACCACAAGAATGAGAAACCAGGAAAACATAAGAAGTTTGACAGTTTGTGGCTGGGACCGTACATCATTCGAGATATAGCTGGACCAAACTCATTCCACTTGAGCAGATTGGATGGTGAACCACTTGATCTACCTGCGAATGGCCAAATGCTCAAGCTGTTCTTCAAAGATGATATCTGATGCCATGGGGCATCCTTTGTATTGTATTTCTAACCCTACTCCTTGTCATTTTCAGCATTTCATTTTTGTTTTAAGATTAGATTTACTTTCATGTTACTAGATAGTTAATAAATAAAGAGCTTCTATCTTTCATGTGCTTAAATGTTATATGATGATTTTTGAATGGTCACTACTTATTTCTGCTATGTGTTGCGTGGGTGCAGATTCTGGATTCTCACATTCCTACAGTGCAGCAACGTGTCCCCAAGTAGAGCCAGATGTTGACCGCTGCGTGTCAACTACCCATAGCAGTACACTCCTTTTTCTTCGCAAAAGGGATAGCGCTTGATTGACATGTCTGTGCCATTCGACAGTCATCATTCACTTGATCATATTAAGTTGTAAACCCAGTCTGCATTTTGAATTGTAAATAATCTTAGCAGAGTTGAGTCATGTATGTAAATTGCCTAGGTGGAACTAATTTTCTAGTGATAATCTATGTTCCGGAAGGTTTTTCGTCTCACCGATCCATGATCGACAGAATTTTCCTTCAACCTGACTCCAAAGCCGGAATGAATTTCGTCATTAGAGTCTTAGGGGAATCCTAGTGTGTTAATCTGCTCGATTATGTTTGGTCGCAGAACTGGGTGGTCTATGAGGGTCTATGTCAAAGGGCTTTTCCCCCTTGAGATGTAAAATTGTAAAAGTCATGATGTAAAGTGTTTTGAGGGTTAGGAAATGTTTTAATTCCCTCATGGGTCTTAAGTCCTAGGTCCTAGGGAAATTTTTTTAAAGGCTGAGTTTGAGGATCCATAATAAAAAAATAATAAAAAATAAAAAATAAAAATAAAATAAAATAAAATAGAATTAAAAAAAAAACTTAAAAATAATAAAATAATAATATTTTGAGAATTTCAATTTTTTAATGCATTAAAAATTTGAAGGATGAGATTAAGAGATATCTTGATCCTCATCGACGGTCGAGATCATTTTGACGTGGATCACTCAAACTAGCCGTTGGGAATTTCTCCTTTATATAGGGTGCTAGGGGTCATTTGAGATCATTGGATCTGTGAGTTTTGTGCTGAAGAAGCTCTCTTGTAAACTTTTTCTGGTGCTAATAAAGAAAGACTTTGGGGTCGAAATCTTGCTGGTGTTACTCTCTTGAAGTGCTGTGAGCTATTTTATTTCCTGCATATTTTAATTTTCAGCCATTAGTAACAGCTTATTGAAGAGTATCGTTGAGCATAGGTATCTTGTTCACTTGGTAGGGTTTGAATGGTATTAGTATTTCTGAAGTAATGGCAGGTATCTCTATTGCATTTGAGATCTAGTACTATTTTTCCTCTCTTTATTGATGGTTGAAGTGAGCTGTGCAGGAAACCCTTACTGAAGAAGATCAGCGGGCGTTTGGGGAAGTTCTTGGCTGAACCAACCAACTCCCGCAAGCATCTCCTTGCAGAGCCAAGCTAGTTTTGATCCTGGGTTAATCATCTAGTTTATTTTCTGATTTGCATGAGAGATTTCTAAAGTATTTTCATAAGTAAATCTGAATTTCTAAAATATTGTAGATCATGACTGACAAATCTGGCTGTTGAAGAGTTAAAATTTTGAAATTTTGAACTGGTTTGTAGGGTTTCATTTTTAATCTGAGCATATACTTTCCAGATTTCTGGGTTTTTTCATTTGCAGGTTGCAGGTCCAAGATAAATTCTTGTGGAAAATTAGTTCTTTTTTGCAGGGTCTCTGTTCTGGCTGCTCAAGTGTTCTAAATTTTGTTGTCCTCAGATCTGGAATTATATTGTGAGGGTTTCATCTGCAATAAACTGAAGATAAGGGCTCAAGTAGTTTCATCAAGGTTCCTGGAAAGTATCTTCTTAAATTGTGAGCTGCTTGGTGGGGTTTACAAAAGAATATCCGCAGTCTTTTATCAATCTTCATGTATTTGCATTTCTCCATCTCTTTCACCACAGCAAATCATATTTTCCATTGATTTCTCCATTAGCCGTCCAACAAACCTTCTCCTTACCGCCCCCCGTCCTGCTTGTGTCCATCACTCAACAAGTCGTATCTCCATTCCGCTGCCTACCTCTCAAAACGTCTCTCAGGCCTGAGCATTCACGCTGAGCATTAAAACACATTGGGTTTTGGCTTGTCTACCTGCACGGAGAAAGGAAATACGTCCATTTCCTCTGCCCATCAGGCACGTCTGCCACCAAACTATCACGTCCGCGTGCAAACAAGGGAGAAGGCGGTAAAATGAAACACCAAAACGGAGGTTTTGAAACAACGCTGCACGCAACGGTCTCAATGCAGTCAGCTTCGGTCCCTTCCTCTCCAAACGCTGCTCCTTTCCGCCGTGGAGATCCGTAGAGCCTGATACGCAAATAAAAATTCGATTTTTGGGTTCAACGATTTACGTGTAAGGGTTAAGGTAACGTAGGTTTTTTGTGGTGCCTTGCCGCCATCGCACCTGCAACAATACACCATACGCCATTCATTTCACGCGCCGTCGAGCTTGTTCCTGCTAATTGCCCACGTAAGTTTTCCGCCGTCAGCTAATGAACAATCCAGGTTTGAACATTCCAGGTGCAGCACCAAACGAAAACTCATAGCTCGATTTTCTTTTTTTTTTGTTTATGTTTCAGTCTCTTAAACACTATTACGCATAAAAAAAAAATTGTTTCATGTCATTTTTCATAGCGTAGGTTTCTTTTTGTTTATAAAAAGTTAAAATCAAAGGATTCGATTTTGATTTGTTTTATTATGTCCGATTTTGTCTGTAGTAGCTTTATTTAGGCTTTGTTCAGCTTTTCACGCATTAAATTACTTTTCTTTTAGTTTTAAATTTATTTAAAATATAAAAAAAATAAAATTCATTAAAAAGAAAGCTTATTAGGGTTTTAGCTTTAGATTTTAGATTTTAATTTTGATCTTTATAGTTTTAGTTTTAGATTAGATTTAAATTAGATTTTTTTATTTTTTATTTTTATTTATTTTTTATTTTTTAGAGTTTGTTTTAAGTTTGAAAAAAAAAAAGACTTTAAAAAGTTCCTTTTATGACTTCAGATTTAGATTAAATTTTAATTTCAAGTTTTGTTTTAGTTTAGATTTTTAGTTTTGAAATTTTATTTTATCTGAAAAGCATAAAAATATTTTGGAAATATTTTTCGGTCTTGGCTCGGGTTTATCACGCTTTATTGTCTTTGCTAAGGCTATATTTTCTTTTTTGATGTGGAATGAATGTTTATCATTTTATGTGAGTTGGCATGCATGAATGATCATTTTGAAGATTAGCTACATGAATATGATATCTTGTTAATGTTCGAAATTGGAGGGTTGTGTATCGAGCTATATCTTGCTAAGTTTTAAAATTGCTAGATCATCGTTAAAACATTGTGAATTTACTGGATATCTTGCATTGTTCAAGTTATTTGATGATAAATGATTGCTGTACATGGCTTACATTTCTGCAACATCTAGTAAGTAATCGTTTAAACATCAAACCCATAAGGCACTGGTCCATTAAATTAATAAAATCAATTTAGTGTTTGTTTCTTCGTGTCTCCCAATCCAACTAGTTCACAGTTGGTCGTCCATTTCCCTACAGGGTCTACCCCCCTTAGCCGTGGGAGACAGGCTTAAACGGAGAGATCGGGGATCAGAGTGACAACCTCCTGTTTGAGTGTTGTCGTGACAATTTGTGCGACAACCCTAGCATTATTTATACTAGAGCCCTTGAACCATACAAGTGCTTTTCCATCCACAAAAGCTGCTCTATCTCCTTTATCTTTTAAACATGAAATAGAGATAAGATTCTTTTTCAAACCTAGTACATGTTGAGAAATCCAAAGTGTGGTAACTATAGAATTTCTCTTAATATGACATTATCTTGTGATGTTTTTCATTATTATTATTTGATCTTTTAGAATTATTTTTTCTTATCATCAAGACTAATGTCAAGTAACAAATAGAAGAGAACACAAGATGTAAGCACGCTGCCACGGCAAAACCCCTCTCTAGGGGAAAACCCAGTCAAAATTCTTCCTTCAGTAGATTTAAGACGAGATGACCAAGACCCTTACAACTTAGACTTGAAACCACATCCATCAAGTCATCCTCCTTTCACTGTGTTTTCATACCGAGATCCATGTCACTGTGTTAGCATCGAATTCTTGTCACACCTCATCACTGAAATAGCACCAAGATTTCAACACTGTAATTACAATGAGACCTCATTACTGTAGTTGCAATGTGACCTTCTTCTTGTGATAGCATTGAGTCTTTCTCACTGTGGTAATACCAAACTGTAATGATACCGAAACTGTGAGACCTTCCTACTTCTGATGACATCAAACCTGACACTGTGGTAATGTCGAACTGTGGTAACATCGAATTTATAGTAGTATCGAACTGTGGGAGCACAATAGCACCGAACTGTGGGAGCATAAAGATTATCTTTATACCCTAGTCGAGCTCCTTGTAAAGACCTTGGAAACATTTGCTTATTCGAACTTTTTATCTCTATTGTAGCACCGAAACAACTTCTCTGAAATCCAAACTTCTATGTTAGTATAATGCGAAGATCTTAGGCTTGTAATATAGTGGTTTCCTTTTGAAATAGGTTGACATGACTTTATGAACAATTGTGCCTTCATTTGTGTTGAGGCTGACTTGATGATGATCTTATTGAAGCTGATAGAAGGAGATTTGATGGAGGAGTCTTTGTGGTATTTAATTTTGTAGGAGGGTTTGGAAAATATCTATTTTTCGAAATATATTCATCCATTGTTATTTATCGAAAATTATTTCTCCAAAAAAACTATTATTTTGTAAATATTGTAAATTTGTAAATAAGTTGTAAATTATTTCTAACCCATTTGTTTTATATTTTTGGGGTTATTTTGTATACATATTTGGGGTCTGACATTCTTTGATTCATTTGTGCAGGTGGATTTCAAAATTGCTCAGGATAATTTTGCTGTGGTTTTGAGGTAGATCTAGGTCTAGGAAGACAATCTAGCCTCCAAGCTCAACGCCCAACCTCAGAGGGAAGCTATCCAACTTTTTTTTTGCAGTGGATTTGTGGAGAATTTTTTTGTTTGTAGGCTTCAGAATTTTTTTAAGCACTAAGGCCTAGCCGACTAACATTTTATCCCCTAGCCATGAGTCCCAGAGGGATTTTTAGGTCCCCGATCTCCCTTTTCCTTGAGCCGCTAGCCCAAAAAGGGCTACCCTCTTTATTTGGTAGCCAAAAGCCTAGGAAGGCCTCAACCTCCCTACAGCTCTCAAGCCCTTAACCATAGCCCTAAAAGGCCCTTTTCCTTGGCCGCTAGCCCCTACGGGGCCTTCTCTAGTGCTATGTCAGACCTATTGGGCTTGATGTGAGCCCTAGAGGGCTTATTTGCCCTAACCGTGGCCTTATTTGACCCATTCCCCTTCATCTCTCCCCTTGTTTAGCCTTTCTAGCCTTTCATTTTCCCTTTCTAACTCTAGTCTTGCAGTTTCCTAGCCTTCTAGGCCTTGCCCTAGCTCTTCACTCAATCATCTCTGGTTTTGACATTGTTTGAGTGGGCTAACATTGTGGTTTCACAACAAAATTAGAGCTAACTTGGTGGTTGCAGGTAGCCAAGCTCATTGGATGTCAAACTAGCTCGCAACTAGGTCTTTAGGCCTCTTGGTTTGCCTCTCTTCTCCTCATTATCTTCTTTGTTTTGTTACAACCATTTATGTTGTCATATAAATAAAATAAAAACCATTAAAATTGATCAAAGTGTCGATTTGGGGTAGCATCAGATGTGCTCTAGCCACCAAAATTGGTGGAGAGGCTAAGGCACATGAGATCTCCAATACCAAGAAAGGGTTTGGGCAAATTCTAAACAGTTTGGAAAATATTAAAATAATTAATATTTTTAATGGAGTCCCTAAGTCTAAACTTAGGGAAAATAAAATATTAATGTGTATTAATATAAAACTGTGTTAGAAACTTAGAATGGTCCAAAGTCATGGATCAAGCCAGATCTAATCTTAGCCGTTGATTAGGGACTTAATCTCAGCCGTTGATTTGTTAATGGGAAAAGTATAAGAGGAGGCTTGAGGGTCACTTGGAGAACACACCGAGTTGATCAAGATTTCGACTTTCTGGAGCGGGTTTAGCTGAGAAATTGAACTAGTGGTCTGGTGAGAAGTTAGGAGGCAGCAAGTATGGAGTAGAGAGGCAGGATCAACCACTAGAGATTAGTGCTGAGGCAGGAGAGGCAGACACAGGGCTTTTCAGGCAGACGCAGAGGCAGCAAAAGACTGCGCAGTCACTCGCTGGGTCTACGTGAGTGGCACAGAGAGGCCCAGGGCTGACACATTCAAGTAGGGGCTGACGCAGAGGGTTTCAGAGCCACGCAGAGGTCAACCGGGCTGATGCTAGGATTGGAAGAAGTGCTGGAGGACTATTTCTCTCTATGGGTAAGCCAGTTTGACACCCTGTTGTATAGAAAAATTGCAGAATAATAACTTGCTACACCGATTTTCCCACATTGGGTTTTTCCGGGGATTGTTGTCCAAAATATCTTTGTCAATGTGTTAGTGCTTGTGCATATGTTTGTTTCTGTATTACAGTGTGATATCTGCAAAAATATTTATTGTAATGTTTATTAAAGTAATTTCATGAATAACTTATTGTGGAATAAGTAGGAAAGATAAATCAGTTGCTGCAGTGATAGAATTTTCACATGGTATCAGAGGAAGTAATTAGAGACAGAAAGGGAAAATAAGTTATGGGTCGAGACCACGATGCAGAGGCATCCACATCAGGGGATTCACATAGATTTTCAGAAGATTGCACAAGAGAAAGAGATTTCGATTTCTCTATGTTGGCTTCCAGGCTAGAAGAAGAAGTGGTGTGTACGACTAGTGCTGCATCATTAGAAGTATGGTATATAGACAATGGAGCTTCATGGCATATGACGGGAATCAGGGAGTGTTTCTCATAATATCGAGAAGAGAAGATGAACTTTTAGATCACCATGGGGAACAAGGCAAAGTGTACTCTAGTAGAGAAGGGTACCATAGCTTTTCAAACAGAATCAAAAGAATGGTTTCGTGGTACAAATGTACTACATGTACCAGGATAGGGGATGAACTTACTTTCCGTGTCGCAACTACAAGGCAAGGGCTATGACGTCTACTTCATCAAGGAGAAGGTATACGTCAAACACCCGAGCTAAGAAAGTGCAAATTGGTATCAAAAGTAATCGGTTGTATAGACTGCAACTAGAATCACCAATGGCACTAATAGACAGTCATGGAGACAAGGACTTGAACGAACTATGGCACAGAAGAATGGGTCACTTGCACCATGGAGCTCTGAGAATTCTCAGGAGCACTGTAACAGGAGTTCCGGATATGAGTATGGAACGAGATGATGTATGCAGGGGATGTGTTCTAGGAAAGTATGCCAAGGCAGCATTTCCTAGGAGAAAATACAGGGCCAAGAGTGTACTAGGATTGATACACTGATATCTGCGGACCTATGTCCGTCAAAGCTCTCAGTGGTGTCGAGTATTTCCTTACCTTCATTGGTGACCACTCAAGGAAAACTTGGATTTATTTTCTGAAAACCAAGGATGAGGTTTTTTGTCGATTCAAGGAGTTCAAGGCTTTAGTGGAGAATCTGATTGGGAAGAAAATAAAAGTTTTGCACTCAGATAATGGTGGAGAATATGTCGGTAAGGACTTCACTGATTTTTGTGCTAAGGAGGGCATCAGAAGAGAGTGGACAACTCCATATCATCTGGAGCAGAATGGGGTAGCAGAAAGAAAGAACAGGACTATTGTAGAAGCAACTAGGGCCATGATGTATGATTAGGATATGCCAAAATTCCTGTGGGCAGAAGCATGCAACACAATAGTCTATGTTCAGAATAGGACTCCTCATTGGGCAGTGGGCAAGATTACTCCAGAGAAAGTCTTCATAGTCAAGACACCTGAAGTTAGTCATTTCAAGATATTTGGGAGTTTAGAGTATTGCTGCATACTCGAAGAAAAGAGGAAGAAGCTGGATCAGATTGCGGAAAAGGGATATCTAGTAGGATATAGCGAGAACGCCAAGGCATATAGAATCTATCTTCTAGGGAGCAGGAAGGTAGTAGTACGATGAGATGTAAAGTTAATGGAGGATAGGGCTTTCAGAAGATCTTGCGAGATGCCTTCCGAGGAGCAATCGAAAGAGGAGTTGTTGGTTAAGCCTCTTCAACCAACAGAAGTAAAGAATTCTTCCTTAGGATAGGAAGAATCTCAGGATGAGGAGGAGCGAACAAAAGCACTTGCTGGCAGAGGAAGAACTAGTAGGGAACTTCGTCAGATTTTGCGAGATGCAAAGGACTTCCTCGGTGTGCCAAGAAACAATAAGAGGGAGCGAAAATAGCCAGATAGATATCAGGCATTAGTAGCTCAGGATGGAGAGCCTGCCAATTTCAAGGAGGCAACTCAACATCAAGTTTGGCTAGATGCGATGGTAGAGGAATACAACTCCATAATGGTAAATGATGTCTTGGAGGTGGTGCCAAGACCTTAAGATAGATCAATGGTAGGTTCAAGATGGATCTACAAGATCAAGTACACTGCAGACGACAGTGTTGAGAAATACAAGGCCAGGTTTGTGGCTAATGGGTGTGCTCAAAAGGAAGGGATTGACTATGAGGAGACCTTCGCCCCAGTAGCCAGGTATACATCTATTAGGACTGTGATATCTCTTGCAACCCAGATTGGATGGGAGATCCATCAGATGGATGTCAAAACGACATTTCTGAACGAGGTAATAGAAGAGGAGGTATACATTGAACAACCAGAGGGCTTTGAAACTCATGAGAAGAAGTCTCATGTATGCAGATTGAAGAAAGCCTTGTTTGGGCTGAAATAGGCACCGAGAGCATGGTATGGTCGAATAGATGGCTACTTGCAGAAGATGGGGTTTGTCAAGAGTGATGCGGATCTGAATCTCTACTATCTGGTTGTAGGGAACGGTTCACTAATCTTAGTATTGTATGTGGATGCTCTCTTTCTAACAGGATCATCCAGACTCATTGGGGACTGCAAGAAGAATCTAGCCACAGAATTCGATATGAAGGATTTGGGACGAATGCACTATTTCTTAGGGTTGGAAGTTTGGCAGCAGAAGGGAGAAATCTTCCTTGGGCAAGGGAGGTATGCAACAGAAATCCTGAAAAGATTAGGGATGGAGGACTGTAGACCTATGGCTACGCCAATGATCACCATCTGGAAGAAGATTGATGCATCATAAGACAAGGATGTGGATCCCACCCTATACAGGCAACTCATAGGGTCCCAGATGTATTTGGTCAATACCAAGCCAGATATTTACTACTCTGTCAACACCCTCAGTCAGTTCATGGTGGAACCGAAGAGGGCGCACTGGGCAGCAACCAAACATGTTCTCAGGTGTTTACAGGGAATAGTCGATTATGGACCCTTGTACACCAGAAGTAAGGATATCAGATTGAGTGGATTTACTGATGCAGATTGGGTAGGAAGTTCTGTGGGTCGTAAAAGTACCTCTGGGTACTGTTTCAACACTGGATCAGGAATGACCTCCTGGTGCAGTAGGAAACAAATGTCCGTGGTTCTGAGCTCATATGAGGCAGAATATATGGCGGCAAGCTCAACTTTGTGTGAGGCTAGCTTAGAAAACTGTTTGTGAACTTATTCAGAAGGAATATGGAGGTGACTAGGGTCATGTGTGATTATCAGAGTTGCATCAATCTCTCTGAGAATCTAGTATTTCATGATAGGTCGAAGCATATTGATATCCGGTGTCACTTTGTCAGGGACTGTGTTCAACAAGGAGCTGTATAGTTGAGCTACACTCCTACAGGAGAACAGGTGGCAGACATCCTCACCAAGGTTCTTGGAAGGAAAAAATTTGACTACTTCAGGGAAATCATGGGGATGGTAAAGAACCCGTTTCAGGAGCAGAAATGGGAGTGATAACTGCAAGGATACAGAGAGAGTTGCAGTGCAGATGTAGTGTTGGGAGAAAGGACCAAAAACAACACGGATGCTGGAGTTGTCGTACAGATGCAGTAGTGGCAGTAGCAGTGCCATGGGCAGCGGTACAAGATGTAGCAGTGTAGAGGATGTTGGGCAAGGAGGCTTGGCATCAGCGCAGGGACCGATGCCAGATGATTAGTGTGATACTCAGTGAGGAGTATTACTAGAGTACAGTCCTCTCTAAGAGTGAGTGTTGATTTGAGGTAGCATCGGATGTGCTATAGCCACCAAAATTGGTGGAGAGGCTTCAAAGACTTGTATGAATATATTGTGCGACATGGCTCTGATACCACTGAAGCAACAAAACCTATAGCTTGTTGGCTTGAATGTAAAATACACGAGGTATTTTGTAATAATAATTTATTATATATAAAAATGTACAAGTGATGATGAATGTTACAATGAGGACCCGCATATATACCTAAGTAGGTGTTCTTTCGTGTCTGGGCATGTCTTTTAGAGATACCTTTTCACTTAACTAATGACTAGTTAACATAATCATTACTTGATTATTTAGTATTTACATCTATTTATATTTATTTATATTTATTTTATTTTATCCAATTTATGTTCGTAACACACCACTTCGTGGGTGACATCCCCAGGAGAAATTTTTCTCCATGATGGACCTTAGCCGGCGCCCAACAACCCCTTATAGCCTCCTATTAGCTCATTGTGCCATTTCTCTGCCACCTGAGCCAACCATGTGGTCCCTCACCCACCTGCATTGATCGTATGTTTGAAAGTGGGCCTTCCGAATCTAAAGGTATGTCTTGTCATTTGGTAATTGAGTATTGGGTTTGCTTATCATGGATACTTCTGGGTATCGATTGATGGGGGGATTTGGCGGAAAGAGTGGGCTTAGTTTGTGATCTTGTCCTCTTAATGTCTTTTGGTTGTTACCCTTGGATCTTAGTCCCGTGGGATCTCCTTTATTGAAGATTTAGTTCTAGGGTGGTACTACTTGGGAAGCCCCGACATTGGGTGTGTGGTCCCGCTCCTTTACTCGCACATATTACTCCCTTTCCACTCACTATACCCCCATTCATCTTTTCTCCCACCTGGGTCCACATTCCCATTCTAGGTCCACATAGGGCTAACCTCCCTATCCCCTTGCCCCCCCACCTTGGGTCAGGTGTAGAATGATGCCTCGGAGGTTGAAGCAATTAAAAAAAAAGTGAAAAGCATAATTGGCCACATTTAACAGGAAATTCTACCACAAAATGCAAAAGATGGTCGGGACAAAATAATCAGCACGTGGGCAAAAGCCACTGCATGAGCTCTACCCCAATCCACAAGCATCAGTTTGGTTCCATAGGCCCCATATGAGCCTCTTTTATCATTTAGGAACCCAGGATTGTCCCAACCCTTGGAGGGCAATGAACTGCCCTACCTAAAAGGGAATAATCACTGCTATATCTTACATATCATGCTCTTGTCCTTTGAGTCCCAAGTAGTTAATTAAAGAAATTCATAAAAGGCAAAAGGCATACGAAGAAGGTTGGAAAAATCAAGGTCGGGGCACCTTATGTAACACGATTGCACCCTCCTACACGTTACATACCCAGGTGTGGGCTTCCCCTTATCTAGCTACTCCTATGCCCCACTATGTGGCCCACGATTGCCCCTCTCATTCCCTATTCCATTCAACCTATTTGTCACTTGCCACCCCCATTAGAGGGATGTACCTTGGACATACTATCCCCTTTAAGGGCTGAAACAACCTAATAATGTACTTGGCTAACCCCCTTTGGAGCTTGGAAACCCTAGCACATGCCAAAGCCCATTATGGAAGGGCATGCCATTTTGAAGTGCTCACTTTGTTATCCATGATTTATAAGATCTTTTACTCAATTCTTTTAATGACTGGTTGTATTGGAACCCTAGGGGACACATTGGATCTTATGCAGGATTATAGGTGTTTTCCATTTGGGTTTGGTTTTGTTGATTTCTAGTAACATCAGATGTGCTTTAAGTCTCAAATTTTGCAGGAAGGCTTAGACACATGCATTCTCTAATACCCAAAAATCGTTTTGGGAAATTCCACCTGGAGACAATTTTATTAAAATAATTAATTATTTTTAATGGTCCCTAAGTCTAAACTTAGGAAATTAAAATAATTAATGGGTATTAATCTAAACTGTGGGTGAAACTTCTAGAAGAAAGCAAAGATCAAGTCAATATGATCCTAGCCATTGATTAGAATCTAATCTGGGCCGTTGGTTCTCAACTGAAGGATTATTAGAAGAACTTCGATGGGTATTTGGAGAACACACCAAGAAGACACTCGGTTACAAAGTAAAATTGATTTCCTCACTGGTCGAAGTTTGGCAAGAGGAAATCGATTCAGAGGGTGAGTTGCAAGTGAGGAGAGAGGGTATTAGCAACAATCGAGAGACAAGAGCAGAAGCAACAGAGCAAAGAGGGGACAATGCAAAAGCTGTGATGCAGAAGGGACAACGCAGAAGTTGTGACGCTGGGACTGCGCAGTCCCTACTTAGAAGTTGATGTAGTGAGTGATAGAGGGGGCAACATTTCCTCTCTCGGATCAGAATCTCGCCAGGAAGTGTGAGAAAGGTGTCTGCAAGATTTTCTCAAAGATCTTTTCTCTATTCTGCTAGTTGTATCTTGTACATGAGATTTTTGCTGAAGATTAATAAAGAAACCCTCATTTGCTGCACCGGTTTTCCCACACTGGGTTTTTCCAAGGACAATTGTCCAAAAATAATTGTCATTGTGATTATACTTGTATTAGTATTTTTCCTTACATTTACTTTCCACAATATTTTAATTGTGAAGGTTGCAGTAGAATTTATTTCAATATTTGCCATAGAAACACTGAAAACTTATTTATGAATTCATAAGTAGAAGAAATAATATCAGTCACTGCAGTTGGATTTCTATTTAGAATTTTCCACATGGTATCGGAGTTGAGTTAAGTGCAGACCGGAAGGGCCAAGCGTTGGAGAGAAGAAGGGAGTTCGAAATTGTTGCATAGGCAGAAAATCGAAAGCCTAGAGGAATTGCGCAACCCAATTTAGGAGGGGTAATTTTTTCATAAGAAAATTCCTCTCTGAGTGAGTCGACAGAGAGGTAGATTTCCAGATTGAAATTGCTAGCGACAGAGGGAGTAGCGCAAAAGCTTCAACGCAGAGCAGTATTCAGGTAGAGACGCAGTCATTTCTACAGAAGTTGTTGGGGCAGAAAAGCATCAGAGATCGATAGGAAAATAAGCACTAAGAAGGATGGAAAATCACGATGTCTCTAGATTATCTTCTAGATTAGAAGAAGAATTCGCTTGTTTGTCAAGTCTAGAATCAACAGATGTTTGGTGTTGATTTGGGGTAGCATCGGATGTGCTTTAGCCACTAAACTTGGTGGAGAGGCTAAGGCACATGAGATCTCCAATACCCAGAAAGGGTTTGGGCAGATTCTAAATAGTTTGGGAGATATTAAAATAATTAATAATTTTAATGTAATCCCTAAGTCTAAACTTAGGGAAAATAAAATATTAATGTGAATTAATATGAAACTGTGTTAGACTTAGGGAAAATAAAATATTAATGCGAATTAATATGAAACTGTGTTAGAATGGTCCAAAAGTCATGGATCAAGCCAGATCTAATCTTAGCCGTTGATTTGTCAACAAGAAAAGTATAAAAGGAGGGTTGAGAGTCACTTGGAGAACACATTGAGGGAGATCAGTCACTTGAATTTCTAGAGCGGGGTTAGCTGAGACATTGAACCAGTGGTTTGGTGAGCAGTGAGGAGGCAGCAAGTACGAAACAAAGAGACCAGAGATCAGTGCAGAGGTAGAAAACGCAGACGCAGGGCTAGAGGGAGCCACGCGGAGGTAGCAGAGACTGCGCAAAGCCAACAAAGCCTGTGTCATCCACGCAGAGGCTGCAGGAGTGACACAAAAGGCCAAAGAGGCTGCGCAGAGTCTCAACAGGCTGACGCAGAGGATTTCAGGCCACATAGAGGTTAGTAGGGTTGCCGTTGGGTTCAAAAGAAGTGTTGGAGAATTTGTCTATCTGTGGGTAAGCCAGTTTGGTACCTTGTTGTACAAGAAAATTGTTGAATAATAAAATCCTCCCTTGCAGCACTGGTTTTCCCACATTGGGTTTTTCCGGGGACATTAGTCCAAAATATCTTTGTCAATGTGTTGATTCTTGTGCATATGTTTGTTTCTGTATTACGGTGTGATATTTGCAGCAACATTTATTTTAATGTTTATTGAAGTGATTTCATGAATAACTTATGGTGGAATAAGAAGGAAAAATAAATCAGTTACTGCAGTGAGAAATTTCACATTTGGTACATTGATAGCGGGGCTTCAACTCATATGACTGGAGTATGAGAATATTTCTCGAGCTATCAAGAAGAACAAATGGACTTCCAGATTACTGTGGGCAATAGAATGAAGTGTACTCCCATAGAGAGAGGCACCATAGCATTTCAGACGGAAGCAGGGACCAACATCCGAGTCACTAAAGTTTTGCATGTGCCCGGGTTAGGAATGATCTGATTTTAGTGTCCCAGTTACAGGACAGGGGATACGATGTATACTTCATTGGAAGTAGGATATATGTTAAACATCCAAGCTGGAAGAAGAAGAGACAAATTGGAGCTCGAAGCAATAGACTGTATAGATTGCAACTTGAGTCTCCTATGGCACTGATAGGCAACAATCTTGATGGTGAAAAGGAGTTGAATGAGCTATGGCACAGGCGAATGGGACACTTACACCATGGAGCACTAAGGATGCTCACAAAAACTATAGCAGGAGTTCCAGTCCTTAGTACTGAACATGATGATATATGCAGAGGATGTGTACTAGGGAAGTACACTAAAGCATCTTTTCCCATGAGTAAAGACAGAGTAGAAGGCGTATTGGAATTGATACACTCAGATATCTGTGATCCAATGTCCACAAGGGCTCTTAGAGGTGGCGAATACTTCATCACCTTTATTGATGATCACTCCAGAAAAACCTGGATCTATTTCTTAAAGACTAAGGATGAGGTATTCGATCAGTTCAAAGAGTTTAAGGCTCTCGTTGAGAACGTGACAGGGAAAAAGATAAAGGTATTGTGTTCAGATAATGGTGGCGAATATACGAACAAAGACTTCACAGATTTTTGCGCAAAGGAGGGCATCAAAAGAGAATGGACAACTCCATATAATCCGGAGCGGAATGGAGTTGCAGAAGGAGATGTTACAGATCAGAGTGATGCTTCAACATGTTGCATTGCTAGAGCACATTCCTTGGTAAGAGGGAATGTTGATTTCTAGTAGCATCAGATGTGCTCTAAGTCTCAAAATTTGAATGAAGGGTTAGACACATGTATTTTCCCATACCCAGAAATCGTTTTGGGAAATTCCACTTGGAGACAATTTTATTAAAATAATTAATTATTCTTAATGGGTCCCTAAGTCTAAACTTAGGAAATTAAAATAATTAATGGATATTAATCTAAACTATGGGTGAAACTTCTAGAAGAAGGCAGAGATCAAGTCAATATGATCCTAGCCATTGATTAGAATCTAATATGGGCGGTTGGTTCTCAACTGAAGGATTATTTGAAGGACTTCGATGGGCATTTGGAGAACACATGAGGTAGATACTCAGTTACCTGAGTAAAATTGATTTCCTCACTGGTCAAAGTTCGACAAGAGGAAATTGATTCAAAGGGTGAGTCGCAGGTGAGGAGAGAGGGTATCAACAAGAATTGAGAGGCAAAAGCAGAAGCAGCAGAGCAGACAAGGGACAACGCAAAAGCTGTGATGCAGAAGGGACAACACAGAAGCTGTGATGCTGGGATTGCACAGTCCCTACATAGAAGCTGACGCAGTGAGTGATAGAGGGGGCATCAAATCCTCTCCCAGATCAGAATCTCGCCAGGAATTGTGAGAAAGGTGTCTGTAAAATTCTCTTAGAGATCTCTTCTTTGTTTTGCTAGTTGTATCTTGTACATGAGATTTTTGCTGAAGATTAATAAAGAAACCCTCATCTGCTGCACCGTTTTCCTTACATTTACTTTTCGCAGTATTTTAATTGTGAAGGTTGCAGTAGAATTTATTTCGATATTTTCGATAGAAACATTGTGAATAACTTATTTATGAATTAATAAGTAGAAGAACTAATATCAGTCAATGCAGTTGGATTTCTATTTAGAAATTTCCACAGGTTTCCCTATATGGGATCCTAACCTCTAGAGGTTTACATTGGCACATGTAAGGTGTGCATAGAGAGCCATGGGCCTCCACAACAATAGACAACACTCCACGGATCTTCATGGATGCTCAGAGACTACTAGCGATCCACTTTTGGGATGATGGTAATATGCTTGGTACATTATGCCAAGCAGGCTCCCACAGGAGCCCCATGTTGATTTGGGGTAGCATCATATGTGCTCTAGGCCTCAAATTTTGTAGGGAGGCTTGGGCACATGTAGCTCAAAGAACCCAAAAAACGTTTTGGGAAATTCCACCAAGAAACAATCTCATCAAAATAACTAATATCTTTTAATGGGTCCCTAAGTCTAAACTAAGGAAATTAAAAATATTAATGGGTATTAATCTAATTGTGTGTGTAACTTCTAGAAGAAGATGAGGATCAAGCTAAAATGATCTTAGCCATTGATTAACTTTTAATCTGGGTCATTGAATATCAGCGAGAAGATTATTTAAGGAAGCTTGAGGATCATTTGGAAAACACACTGAGAGAGATCAAGAGATCGAATTTCTGAATTGAGAAGTTCTTAGGACGAAATTCGATTGAGGAGATTTCTTGCAGTTGAGGAGCAGGGATAACATCCAGAGAGTGATTTTCTTAGTCGAAGAATCATCAGCAGAGAGAGGCAGAGAGTAATCCAGTAGTGGCAGTGCTGAGCCAGAGGGGCTGACGCAGAGCCAGTGCAGAAGCCAAGAGGGAGCTTGAAATTTGCAAAGGGAATTCGAGTTTCAGAAGCCGGGAGCTACGGTGTGAGACCGGGAAGTAGAAATCGAATCTCCTGGGCAACAAATCGACCAACCAAAGGATTGACGCTACCCCCAAGAGCTTGACGCTACGTTGACACAAATATTGTGCAGAGGCAGCCAGAAAAGCCAGGGGCAATCATTTTGGTGCTGGATCAGCCAGGATTTCCAGTGATAGTATAACGTAATCTCACCAATCTTTTTGCCAATATTTCTCTCTCTGTAACTGAATAACCTGAGAGGCATTCAGAGATGTATTCAAAATTTTGTGAAAATTCCATCACCTACAACAACTGATTTAATTTTCCTACTTATTCCATAATAAGTTATTTATGAAATTACTTCAATAAACATTAAAATCAATAATGTTGCAGATATCACACTGTAATATAGAAACAAACATATGCACAAGCATTAACACATTGACACAAATATTTTGGACAACAGTGCCCGGAAAAACCCAATGTAGGAAAATCGGTGCAACAAGGGAGGATTTTATTATTCAGCAATTCTTTAGTACAATAGGGTGACAAACTTGCTTACCCACAGAGAGAAATAATTCTCCATCACTTCTCCCAATCCCAGTGTCAGCCCGGTTGACCTCTGCGTGGCTCTCAAATCCTCTGTGTCAACCCCTACTTGACTGAGTCAGCCCTGGGCCTCTCTGCATCACCCACACAGGCCCAGCTAGTGACTGCGCTGTCTTCTGTTGCCTCTGCATCTGCCTCTCCTGCCTCAGCGCTGATCTCCAGTCGCCGATCCTGCCTCTCTGCTCCATACTTACTTCCTCTTGACTGTTCACCAGACCACCGGTTCGATTTCTCAGCTAACTCCGCTTCAGAAATTGAACTGACTGGTCTCCCTCAGTGTGTTCTCCAAGTGATCCTCAAGCCTCTTCTTATACTTTTGTCCTTGACAAATCAACGACCGAGATTAAGTCCCTAATCAACAGTTAAGATAAGATCTGGCTTGATCCATGACTTTTGGACCATTCTAACATAGTTTTATATTAATTCACATTAATATTTTATTTTCCCTAAGTTTAGACTTAGGGACTTCATTAAAATTATTAATTATTTTAATATCTCCCAAACTGTTTAGAATCTGCCCAAACCCTTTCTAGTTATTGGAGATCTCATGTGCCTTAGCCTCTCCACCAATTCGTGGCTAGAGCACATTCGATGCTACCCAAAATCAACACTCCCTCTTAGCGAGGATCGTGCTCTAGTAATATTCCTCACTGATCATCCGACATCGGTCCCTGTGCTGATGCTAAGCCTCCTTACCCAACATCTTCTGCATTGCTGCATCCTATACTACTGCCCATGGCTCTGCTACTGCCTTTGTTGCATCTGTACAACAACTCCCTTTGCATCCGTGCTGCTACTGGTCCTTTCTCCCAACACTGCATCCGTATTGCAACTCCCTTTGCATCCTTATTGTTATCACTCCCATTTCTGCTACTGAAACGGGTTCTTTACCATCCCCATATTTTCCCTAAAGTAGTCAAACTTTGTCCTTCTAAGGGCCTTGGTGAGGATGTCCGCCACCTATTCCCCTGTAGCAGTGTAGCTCAACTGTACAGCTCCTCGTTGGACGCAGTCCTTGACAAAGTGACATTGGATATCAATATGCTTCGACTTATCATGAAACACTGGATTCATAGAGAGCTTGATGCAACTCTGATTATCGCACATGAACCTGGTCGCCTCCATATTCCTTTTGAATAGGTTCACAAGTAGTTTTCTAAGCCATATGGCCTCACATGAAGTTGTGCTTGCCGCCATATATTCAGCCTTAGATGAGCTCAGAGCCACAAACTTCTGTTTCCTACTGCACCAAGAGGTCATTCTTGATCCAATGTTGAAACAGTACCCAAAGGTACTTTTCCGATCCACTGAACTTACTGCCCAATCTGCATCAGTAAATCCACTCAATTTGATATCCTTACTCCTGGTGTACAAGAGTCTATAATCGATTGTTTCCTGTAAATACCTGAGAACATGTTTGGTTGCTGCCTAGTGCGCCCTCTTCGGTTCCACCATGAACTGACTGAGGGTGTTGACAACGTAGAAAATGTCTGGCATGGTATTGACCAAATACATCAGGGACCCTATGAGCTGCCTGTATAGGGTGGGATCGACATCCTTGACTTCTGATACATCAATCTTCTTCTAATTGGTGATCATTGGCATAGCCATAGGTCTACAGTCCTCCATCCCGAATCTTTTTAGGATTTCTGTAGCATACCTCCCTTGCCCAAGGAAGATTTCTCCCTTCTGCTGTCAAACTTCCAACCCTAGGAAGTAATGCATTCGTCCCAAATCCTTCATATCGAATTCTGTGGCTAGATTCTTCTTGCAGTCCCCAATGAGTCTAGATGATCCTGTCAGAAAGAGATCATCCACATACAATACTAAGATTAGCGGCTCGTTTTCTACAACCAGATAGTAGAGATTCGGATCCGCATCAGCCCATACAAGGCTTTCTTCAATCTGCATACATGAGACTTCTTCTCATGAGTTTCAAAGCCCTCTGGTTGTTCAATGTATACCTCCTCCTCTATTACCCCGTTCAAAAATGTCGTTTTGACATCTATCTGATGGATCTCCCATCCAATCTGGGCTGCAAGAGATATCACTGTCCTAATAGATGTATACCTGGCTACTGGGGCGAAGGTCTCCCCATAGTCAATTCCTTCTTTTTTAGCATACCCCTTAGCCACAAAACTGGCCTTGTATTTCTCAACACTGTCGTCTGCAGCGTATTTGATCTTGTAGATCCATTTTGAACCTACCACTGATTTGTCTTGAGGTCTTAGCACCACCTCCCAGACATTGTTTACCATTATGGAGTTGTATTCCTCTACCATCGCATCTAGCCAAACCTGATGTTGCGCTGCCTCCTTGAAATTGGCAGGCTCTCCATCCTGAGCTACTAATGCTTGATATCTATTTGGTTGTTTTCGCTCTCTCTTATTGTTTCTTGGCGCATCGATGAAGTCATCTACATCTCGCAGAATCTGACAAAGTTCCCTGCTAGTTCTTCCTCTGCTAGCAGGTACTTCTGTTCGCTCCTCCTCATCTTGAGAATCTTCCTATCCTAAGGAAGAGTTCTTTACTTTTGTTTGTTGAAGAGGCTTAACCAATGGCTCCTCTTTCAACTGCTCCTCAGAAGGCATCTCACGATATCTTTTGAAAGCCCTGTCCTCCATGAACTTTACATCTCGTCGTACTACTTCCTGCTCCCTGGAAGAGAGATTCTGTATGCCTTAGCGTTCTTGCTATATCCTACTAGATATTCCTTTTTCGCAGTATGATCCAGCTTCTTCCTCTTTTCTTTGGGTATGCGGCAGTATGCTAGACTCCCAAATATCCTGAAATGACTGACTTCAGGTGTCTTCCCTGTGAAGACTTTCTTTGGAGTAATCTTGCCCACTGCCCGATGAGGAGTCCTGTTCTAAACATAGACTGCTGTGTTGCATGCTTCTACCCATAGGAATTTTGGCATATCCTGATCATACATCATGGCCCTAGCTGCTTCTACAATAGTCCTGTTCTTTCTTTCTGCTACCCCATTTTGCTCTAGATTATATGGAGTTGTCCACTCTATTTTGATGCCCTCCGTAGCGCAAAAACCAGTGAAGTCCTTATCGACATATTCTCCACCATTATTTGAGCGCAAAACTTTTATTTTCTTCTCAGTCAGATTCTCCACCAGAGCCTTGAACTCCTTGAATCGACAAAAAACCTCATCCTTGGTTTTTAGAAAATAAATCCAAGTTTTCCTTGAGTGGTCATCAATGAAGGTAAAGAAATACTCGGCACCACTGAGAGCTTTGACGGACATAGGTTCGCAGATATCAGAGTGTATCAATACTAGTACACTCTTGGCCTTGTGTTTGCTTCTAGGAAATGCTGCCTTGGCATACTTTACTAGAGCACATCCCCTACATACATCATCTTGTTTCGTACTCAGATCTGAAACTCCTATTATAGTGCTCCTGAGAATTCTTAGAGCTCCATGGTGCAAGTGACCCATTTTTTTGTGCCATAGTTCATTCAAGTCCTTGTCTCCATGACTGCCTATTAGTGCCATTGGTGATTCTAGTTGCAATCTATACAACTGATTACTTTTGATCCCGATCTGCACTTTCTTTTTCCAGCTCAGGTGTTTGACGTATACCTTCTCCTTGATGAAGTAGACGTCATAGTCCTTATCTTGTAGTTGCGACACAGAAAGTAAGTTCATTCTCAATCCTGGTACATGCAACACATTTGTAGCATGGAACCGTTCTCCCGATTCTGTTTGAAAAACTATGGTACCCTTCCCTACTGGAGTACACTTTGCCTTGTTCCCCATGGTGATCTAAAAGTTCATCTTCTCTTCTCGATATTCTGAGAAACATTCCTTGATTCCCGTCCACGAAGCTCCATTGTCTATATACCATACTTCTGATGATGCAACACTAGTCATACGCACCACTTTTTCTTCTAGCCTGGAAGCGAACATAGAGAAATTGAAATCTCTTTCTCTTGTGCAATCTTCTGAAAATCTGTGAGTCCCCTGACGTGGATGCCTCTGCATCGTGGTCTCAACCCATAACTGATTTTCCCTTTCTGTATCTGATTACTCGCTCTGATACCATGTGAAAATTCTATCACTGCAACAATTGATTTAATTTTCCTACTTATTCCACAATAAGTTATTTATGAAATTACTTCAATAAACATTAAAATAAATACTGTTGCAGATATCACGCCGTAATATGGAAACAAACATATGCTCAAGCATTAACACATTAACATAGATATTTTGGACAACAATCCTCGGAAAAACCCAATGTGGGAAAACCGGTGCGGCAAGGGAGGATTTTATTATTCAGCAATTCTTCAGTACAACAGGGTGCCAAACTGGCTTACCCACAAAGAGAAATAATTCTCCAACACTTCTCCCAATGCTAGCGTCAATCTGATTGACCTCTGTGTGGCTCTCAAGCCCTCTGAGTCAGCCCCTGCTTGAGTGTGTCAGCCCTCGGCCTCTTTGCATCACCCACACAGGCCCAGTTAGTGACTGCGCAGTCTTCTGCTGCCTCTACGTCTCCTTGAAAAGCCCTGCGTCTGCCTCTCCTGCCTCAGCGCTGATCTCCAGTGACTAATCCTGCTTCTTTGCTCCATACTTGCTGCCTCCTGACTGCTCACCAAACCACTAGTTCAATTTCTCAGCTAACCCAGCTCCAGAAATTGAATTGACTGGTTTCCCTCAGTGTGTTCGCCAAGTGACCCTTAAACCTCCTCTTATACTTTTTTTGTTGACAAATCAACGACGGAGATTAAGTCCCTAATCAACGGTTAAGATAAGATCTGGCTTGATTCATGACTTTTGGACCATTCTAACACAGTTTTATATTAATTCACATTAATATTTTATTTTCCCTAAGTTTAGACTTAGGGACTTCATTAAAAATATTAATTATTTTAGTATCTCCCAAACTGTTTAAAATCTGCCCAAACCCTTTCTGAGTATTGGAGATCTCATGTGCCTTAGCCTCTCCACCAATTTTCGTGGCTGGAGCACATCCGATGCTACCCCAAATCAACAAATTTGCTACTGCTTAATAATAATAAACCCTCAGAATTGTTGCACCAGTTTTCCCGCATTGGGTTTTTTCGGGGACATTTGTCCAAAAGTAACGGTGTCCATTGTGTTGTATTTTCTGTCTTACTTAATATCTTGTTTATGCATAATATTAAATTAAGTGAAGGCTGCAGTGTATGTATTACGATATTTGCCGTAGAAAACAACAAGTAATTTGTTTCAAGGAATTTAACAAATAGGAGTAATATCATCAGTTGCTAAAGTCGGGGTTCTTGTTGTGGAATTTTCATATGGTATCAGTGCCAGGTTAAGCAAGAAGAGTATAGTCGATAGATCCGATGTTGAGCAGAAGAAGGTTGTTCGAAAACGCTGCAAGAGGCAGCAGTTTGAAACCCCAGAGGACTTCCAGCGGGGGGGGGGGGGGGTAGATTTTCAAGACAGTCTCTTTCAGAGTGAGTCAACGGAGAGAAGGACTTCGAGTCCGAATTTTTGCCGAGGTAGACTGAGCAGCGTTGAAGCCTCAACATGAGAGATCTGGTGGGATGCAAATTTTGAGCAGGCAGATTGCTGGGTTGAAAAACGTCAAAAGAAGAGAAGCACCTTGAGGGAACTTTTCCTCAGTAGACTTCTCGCCGAGCCGTCTGTTTCCTCGTTGCCTAAGCAACAATAGTGAGAAGTAGAGGGGATTTTCGACATTTTTGGCAGATATAGCAACCAGTGGCTTGAGGGATCAGGACAGGTTGGACCAATGTTGCACGAAGCGGGAGCGAAGCGGAAGCGCGGAGCGCGGAAGTGTCATTTTCCAAAAATCTAGGAAGCGAAGCGTCCGCGGAAGCGTCTGCTATATATATATATATTTATATATTTTTTTGCATTTATACTCAAAACAAACATCCCAAATACCAAATTAATTGTAGAAGACATGAAAACATGCATATTTTTGCATAAATCAAGATAGATATGGCATCCATGATTCCATTGTAGTTACTAGTATGTACAACAATCATCTATATTCTAGCTATTACAAACATACATCAAATTTTTAAGCATATTATAAAACATAAAACATTTAAGCATATTATAAAACATAAAACATAGAGCATATTATGATTTATCTAGCAAGTGAGCAACTGTCAACATTTGTCATGTCCAAAATTCAAATAATAATGTTTACAAAATATGTCACTTGGTCACCGCCAAGCCAAAAAGGTTCAAAATTCAAATTCACAAGTCTACAAGTCTAATGAGTAATCTATGACAAAAATTAGGAGATTGTGAATATATCTACTAATCTCTCCTCCTTCCACCACAAATAGAACGTGGTGGCGGGCCTCCACGTGGTGACAATGAAGAAGATGGTGCCTCTGGAAGTCGTGGCACTGAAACTAATGAAGAAGAACCCCCTGCTGTTGGTGTTGAACCATGGAACCTAGGAACCAAGGGACCATGGGGGGATGCCATATCAACACGGTCATCATCATCCTAGAATCGCTCAAAAAATTCATGCAAAAAAAAAAACACTAGTTAACAAAAAAATTAAAAACATGAATTAGAGAAATGCTTTAAAAGGGAAAATTGGAAAATTCATACCACAATGGACATACCTGGATAAGAGAATCCTCTAATTGCTCTAGTCGCAACACTCCATCCTCCAAATTGGGCTCCTCTGGATTCTTGTCCCAAACCTTAAGGT
>APFE031263888.1:6536-26058 GCA_000404065.3 Pinus taeda | reverse complement strand
TTCATCACTGTCCAGCACCCCACAAAGATGCCTCCTCAGACGGGTATATGAACCCGTATATGGTTTTCTTCCATGACAACCATGAGGGCACACAAATTTGTAAGATCCACCACCCTTTCCCCCATCAAGTTTGGTCACATAGTTCCACAGGGGATTTGATGTACCTTTCCCATCTTGTGCTTCAGTGTCCCCTTCAAGTTCATCCCCTTCCTCTTCAAACCCTTCCTCCTCATCATACATTGGGTCACTACTATTAGGACCAAGTTCATCCCCTTCCTCTTCCCCTCTATTCCTCACCCTTGCCATCATTAAAACCAAGAGTGGAATGATACATAGAAGCCAAAAGAACACCATCTTGGAATATGGATATAGGTAGTGGACAACCTGTAAATAAAGGAACAAGTAGAAACAATGGGAAAGAGTAGGAGAGGGAGGAGAAAAATACAATTTTTTTTTCAAAAAAACAAGGGAGTTTGGGCTTTGAACTTACCTCTTTAACTCTTGTAGATGAAGTCCTCCAAGCTCTTGCTCCAAGCTCCTCCTCCTTCTCCTAGCTCCTCCTTCTTCACTCCTCCAAGCTTCTACTCTTTCTCTCTCCTTCCTCTCTTCTCTTCTCCTCTCTCTCTTCTCTTCTCCAACTCTCATAAACTCAAATGAGAAAATGAGAAGAGAATGGGGGCTTTATTCTTTTCCTAAATCACCCTAACTCACCCTAAACTCACCCTAAAACCACCCCTCATGCTTAGTTAGTGAAAATTTTAAAAAAATTAAAAAAAAATTATGTTTATTTGCTGACCCGCGGGTTGCGCCCGGTGCGTGCGGTTGCGCCCGGTGGCGTGCGGGTGGCGTGCGCTTCCGGGCAGGTTGCGTGGCGCAACCTCTTGCCCGAATCGCCTTCCGAAGCGCGATTCCGGGGGCAATGCAACCTAAATGGCAGGAATCGTTTTTAAAAATAGGAATCGCGCCACCTAAAATTCGGAATCGCGCTTCGCCTGGAGATTCCGGAATGATTCCGTACGGGTCGCGATTCCGGCTTAGGATCCGGGGGGGGGCGCGATTCCTGCAACTATGGGTTGGACGGAGCATCAAACTACGTCATCTAGAAGGCTAGAATGTCTTTCCTTCTAGATGAGCATGACCTCAAGATATACGTTGACAACGTGGTTGTTGTCCCTATGGATGCAGATCCACTGAAGAAGTATAGAGATGAGATGGTGAAGGCCAAGAGGATGATCTTGGATGGAGTCAAGGATCACGTGGTATGTCACGTTGCTAGCAGAGGGACTGCTAAGGAGATGTGGGATACCTTGGCCACGTTATATCAGGGATCTTTTGAGCAGCGGAAGATGTACTTAGAGAAGAAGATGAGATTTGCTTAGATGCAGAAGGGAGAGCATGTCAATCCATTCCTCACGAAGCTGAAGGAGACCCGAGTTGAGTTGTTTACTGCGGGGCATACACCTCAGGATTCAGAGTTGGTTAGACTAGCCCTCAATTCTATCTCGATGAGTGGTAAGTCTTTGTCCAGAGTATCCTGGGCAGAGCAACATTGCCGAATTGGGATGAGATGTGGGCAACTCTAAAACAAGAGGAGTTGAGGAGAGACTGAGTCAAGGTCAAACTTGTCGAAAGCAGCAATAGCACTGGGTCAAAGCCGAAGGAGGAGGGTAATGCAACCCTTGCATTGAAGGGGCAGCAGGGGCAACAGAGACGAAAGAAGGACGTCTCCAAGGTGAAGTGTTTCAGATGTGGCGAGATGGGCCACTATGCATCACAGTGTCCTTTGAAGAAAAATGACAAAGATGGGAAGCACGATCCTTAGGCTGCGCCTTCGAAGATCGAAGAGAAGGAGTTCGCCATGACAGTCAAGATACTTGTAGGAGGGAGGTGGGTTGATTTGGAGCTGTAGTTCAAAAGAGATACAGATGGGCAGGATCCTTGAGGAGCCCACCTCTTGGATCAATTCCTTGCTACGGGAGCCTAGATCAAAAGTAGCAGGATGGACTAGTGTCAGATTGTGTCAAGGAGTGTCAGAGCGACAATTGCAGTGTCTGGGAGTGCTAGAAACTAAACAACACAGAGCAGAGTGGCAACAATGCAGATGGCATAGAGCAGAGGTCAGCAACAACAGAGTAGATTCAGAGGGTCAGCACAGAGACTAGTAGCAATCAAGCTTCAACATTCATGTGGTATCATATTGAACACAGTTAGTTCAGTAATCTGGGATGTTTTTCTGTTGCTAATAGAGTAGCGGCAACAATTTGCAGTGTAGTGGCAGGTGGCAGTGGCAGTGCTAGCAGCAACATAGATGCAACACTTTAGAGGGAGTTGTAGTACGGATGTATTGTTGACAGTGGCAGTGTTAGTAGCAACGCAGTAGTTGGTCCACAACGTGTCAGACATCAACAGCGCAAAGGACGATGCTTCAAAGTCAGAGCAGTATGCAGCAATGTATATTGCTAGAGCACATTCCTCGCTAAGGAGTGTTGATTTGGGGTAGCATCAGATGTGTTCTAGGCTTCAAATTTTGCAGGGAGGCTTGGGCACATGTATTCTAGAGAACCCAGAAAGTGTTTTGGGAAATTCCACCCAGGAACAATGTTATTAAAATCATTAATATTTTTTAATGGGTCCCTAAGTCTAAACTTAGGAAGTTAAAAATATTAATGGGTATTAATCTAATTGTGGGTGTAACTTCTAGAAGAAGATGAGGATCAAGCTAGAATGATCTTAGCCATTGATTAGCTTTTAATCTAGGTCGTTGAATGTCAATGAGAAGATTTTTAAGGAAGCTTGAGGGTCATTTGGAAAACACACCGAGAGAGATCAAGGGATCGAATTTCTGAAGTGAGAAGTTCTCAGGAGGAAATTCGATTGAGGAGATTTCTTGCAGTTGAGGGGTAGGGATAGCATCCGAAGAGAGTGATTTTCTTAGCTGGAGAATCATTAGCGGAGAGAGGTAGAGAGTAATCCAGCAATGGCAGTGCTGAGCCAGAGGGGCTAACGCAGAGCTAGGTAGAAGCAACGTAGAAGCCAAGAGGGAGCCCGAAATTTGCAGAGGGAATTCGAGTTTTATAAGTCGGGAGCCGAGATGTGAGACCAGGAGACAGAAGTCAAATCGGCTGGGCACCAAATTGACCAACCAGAGGATTGATGTTGTCCCTAGAGAGCTTAACGCTGGGCTGATGTAGATACTGCGCAGAGGTAGCCAAAAAGGCTGGATCAACAAGGATTTCCAGTGATAGTGTGAGGTAATCTCACAAATCTTTTTGCTAACATTTCTCTCTCTGTAACTGAATAGCCTGAGAGGTATTCAGAGATGTATTCATAATTTGCTACTTCTTAATAATAATAAACCCTCAGAACTGCTGCATCGGTTTTCCCGCATTGGGTTTTTCCGGAGACATTTGTCCAAAAATAACGATGTCCATTATGTTGTATTTTCTTTCTTGTTCAGTATCTTGTTTTCGCATAATATTTAATTAAGTAAAGGTTTTATTGTATATATTACGATATTTGTTGTAGAAAACAACAAATAATTTGTTTAAAGGAACTTAACAAATAGGGGTAATATCATCAGTCGCTGTAGTAAGGGTTCCTGTTGTCGAATTTTCACACCCCACACTCTTGGTGTAAGGACCATATTAAGACTATATACATTTTTTTTTACAGCAAATATGACTAGAAAAGAAACGCATTGAGATTTCAAATTCATTCAACACACACATTGTTGATACTCATTTCAGGAAACATATCATAACATTTACATACTTTTAACTAAGATCAATTAGTAACGAAATACATATGTACCGTTCACCAGAAGGCGAGACTCCGCTTGCTAAGTTGTTGCTGGTATTCCCTTGTTGCCGGTCACTTCTGCGAGTGAATGATGACGCACTTGATCCGAATGCGAAGACCCACCGATTAACCTCCCAGCCTACTCCTTGGGTACTCTTCTTCCCCGTGGACCCCCGAGCTGCAATGGGGTTGTACAATGGAGGAAGGCTTTAGCTGGCAGAGGAGACCACACCTTGGCTCAAGAGTCCCCTCTCTAAAAATCCTCTACCTCACCAAACTCACTATAGCTTCGTAATCACTGCTCTGACATCATATCATCCAGGTTGTACAGGTGGATGGAACCACATGGGAGGGGTGGGACAGAGTCCCTGATCTCACCCACTAGCGCTCTCGCCGTGACTTGGGCTGGAAGGGTTGAAACACCTTCGCCTTGAAGATCACGATGCCATGAGGGCAGGTCCCAAAGTTGGGCCGCTCATGAGGAGTTTACTAGGGGGCGCGCGGGCAGGTCCCAAAGTTGGGCTGCTCATGAGGAGTTTACTAGGGGGCGCGCATCAAGGCGGATTCCTTGATCCCTGGCACCATTAGTCTCACTATAGCAGGCAACGTAAGAGATGATAGTGGTCTATGACGTTGCACTATACTTTCCCCTCGTAGTTACTGGATGCTTGAAGGGTAAGTGGTGTGGCACCCTTGGAACTTTAGGGGAAATTCTTGAAGGGCACGACCAACTTGGCACCCTTGGCATCACAATTAAACTATTAGGTGTGGCACCCTTGGAACTTCTAGGGAAGTTCTTGAAGGGCACAACCAAACTTGGCACCCTTGGAATCATTAAAAAAATAAATAATAATAAATAAATATAAGGAATGAAAACTAGGTAAATTTACATCAAGGGTAAATGATGATTAGAAACCATGGTAATTAAATCAAAAAAATAAAACTTGGAATAAGGAGGATGATAGGAAGAAATAAAATAGAGTATCTTAAAAACTCTACCCTTCCCATGTTGGAAAATACTAGGTAGATTAGGTGGTTTAATTAGGTAAAAGGGGAAAGACGAACATAATTGTAAGGATAAAGATTAATCATAAACTAATTAAACCTAATTAAGAAAAGAGGAAGGTGAATTAAAATAAGAATAATAAATTAAATTTAGAGAAATGTAGAGAAACCCCTTGTGGCATCAACCAACATAAGAATATCCATCTAAGAGATAACCTGAGTTTAAATTAGGGAGTAGATTGGGGATAAAATCTTGACTCATTAATTGAATTCAAGTAATAAACAGTTTAGGAATAAAAGGGGGGGAATAAAGAGAAAAACTAGGAGAAGAAAATAGAACTTGTGAGGTGAGGAAAATATTAGTTTTAAAATAAAAGTTAAGTAAATAATTTTGGGTGACCCTTGATGAGAGAGTGACACATAGGTAGGTGAATAATCAAGCTATTAAATTAAAAAAATATATATATAATTATGCATGACATGCCAAGTGTCATCTATGAGGACTCTTATAAAAGAAGGGGCAAGCCATGGGAGAGGGGACTTTTGGAACCCTATTGTTGGATGGATGATATCATGTCAGAGCAGTGATTACGAAGCTATAGTGAGTTTGGTGAGGTAGAGGATTTTTAGAGAGGGGACTCTTGAGCCAAGGTGTGCTCTCCTCTGCCAGCTAGAGCCTTCCTCCATTGTACAACCCCGTTGCAGCTCGAGGGTTCGCGGGGAAGAAGAGTACCCAAAGAGTAGGCTGGGAGGTTAACCGGTGGGCCTTCGCATTTGGATCAAGTGCGTCATCATTCACTTGCAGAGGTGACCGGCAACAAGGGAATACCAACAACAACAGAGCAAGTAGAGTCTCGCCTTCTGGTGAACGGTACATATGTATTTCATTACTAATTGATCTTAGTTAAAATTATGTAAATGTTATGATATGTTTCCTGAAATGAGTATCAACAATGTGTGTGTTGAATGAATTTGAAATCTCAATGTGTTTCTTCTCTGGTCGTATTTGCTGTAAAAAAAAAAATGTATATAGTTTTAATATGGTCCTTACACTTGGCAGGTGTCCCAAGATTTGTACCATGTCATGTTAATATTAATTCCACTGCTTGGCCCCTTGCAGAGGATCTATAAGCATCTCTGATTCATATGGTGACCTATGGGGTCATTTATGTGCCCTCAGACCCACTGGGAGCACCACAACTCTACTACTTGGAGAACAAGGGGCCACCCCCTTGTCCATCATTTTCGGAGGAATTTATTTCTCAATATGGCACTTTAGGATATTATTGAGGATTTGAAGGGCCCGACGACAAGTACATATTATTATTTGGCCCCTTGCGCGGCTTATTTTTACAGTTGTGAGCTAGTTTGGTGGGCTTGTCACCAATAGGGGTTTTATTTGCACATTATTTTATCATTAGAGGCTAATGTAGGCCCATAGGCTAATTCGAACTCCTTAGGAGGCTATATATTGATGTTAGATACATTCATTTGGATCATCACTTGATTTGGGATCTCTCTAATCATAGAGAATTTCACACTTTTTCCTTGGAGGATATTTTTTGGAGATGGATGAATTTTGATGTATGGATTTGGGCTATTTCTCTTGTCTTGGAGCTTTATTGTGCAAACGAAATGTTGGTTGGATATACTCTATAACATTGTAAGTAAATTTTAACGCTGTTATTCTTGTTGCTGCGTACTGCTAAAATTAGGGCTAGTTGTTGCATTATTGAAATGTGGAATTGAGCATGATTTAGCTAATTTAATGTATGGGCCAATGTTATATGAATGAAATGTCCTAGAGATTATTTATCTCGAGAAGCTTGCATCATTTGCTTTGAAGTATAAATGCTTGAGGGTCACTTTTCTTTTCTTTTTCTTAACATTGGATGAAGTTGACTTTCCGGACCTCCTTGATCAAGAAACCAAGTTCTTACTCATCATTATCCTTGACTCCATATCCCCAAGTGAATTAGGCACTGATCCCTCAAAAGGGTGATCATTTTAACCCTCTTTTTACACTTTTCCCCTTTTTCCCTAGGTCTAGCCCCATTAGGTCCCCTAGGGCATCAACTTCCCGGGAATTGACCCAAGGAAAAACTTCAATCTCCTACAGGACATTGTGCTGGTGGGTCCCCTCTCTCCCCTCCAAATTTGATGCAATTCTAACAGTGGAATCTCCAGGAATCCCAATCCCTAGCTCTAGGATCGAATTTTGCTTTGGCATCCCCAAGGCTAGACCTCAATATGATCAATTCAACCTTTTAAAGTAAATATTCTTGTTTGGTCCTTTCCCCTCACCTTGTCTAGGATAGGAACGTCATTTGTTGTTGCATTCCATCCCCGAACTTGGGTCGAGTCCACTTGGCCCCGTGCGGTTCCTCTACTCAATAAAGTCTATTTGTCAAGTACCATTTGGGAATCCAAGTTTCCAAGGATTATAGGGATTGAGAAACTCATCTATAAGCCTAATCTTTCTCCCTCAACCCTCCAATCCTCACCCTTTACCCCTAGTGGACCACGTCCCTTGCTTAAAGAGCAAGCAAGTTCTACTCTTTACTCCATCCTTGCAAAGGGTTTTTAGGGTCACTTCTCACCTATCCATTGAAATCTACTTTACAAAGTGATCCCTACACTACTGGGACTCCTCCCAGTGGTGAAAGTCCGTTAAGAGCAGGGAGACTTAGTTGTGGTGACAGTGGGCTAAGCCTCCACCGTTGCCCTTAACTTCGCAGTTACGCTCTTATTAACCCCCTTTAGGTCCCCTGCTGGTTTGAGTGGTAACAGGCACCATTGATGAGGGTGCATGGTGTTAGAAAATCAGAAAGGCAGAAAGATTTTCTTATATAGATAATTACTTGTGATTCTTTTATCTTTATGTTCTTTTTCATCTTTTAGTTCATCAAGCAATTACACAAGGACAACAACTGTAGGCGAACAACAAGGGCAAAACCCGTATCTACGGGAAAACCCAGTAAAAAAATTCTTCCTTCAATAGTTTTTCAAGATAATCCAAGACTCTAGACCCAGACAGAGACTTCCTCCACACTAAGTGAGCCCTCAATCCTTCTTGCAATTGATAACCCTTCGAAAGCAACTTCGACCTAGCAGCATCAACAACAACTTCGACCCAGTAGCAGCTTCGACCCAATAGCAGTAGCAGCAACAACTTCGACCAAACTAGAAAAACTTCGATCTCCCTTGATACACCTCAGAAGTGAGTGAGAGTTGTCCCAAAATTTCGATCTTGAGGTCTTCTATCTTCCTCCAGAAACTCACACTTCTTTCCAGCTCTTCTTCCAACCCTTTCTCTATTTTGCACCTTTTCCAGCTTCTAGCTTCAGATATCGAACTATGTATGAGAGAGTGAGATGCTTGAAAAGAATTTGAACTACCTTGTATATATTGCCTTCCAGGGAGGTCAAATTACTCCTTTTGAGGCCAACTTAGTGTGGAGGAGACTAAATTCATTTAAACTCAAAAATAATTCTTTTTACATGATTTGAAAGCCCAAGAAGGGTCTCTTTTAATTTACAATGACTAATGGCTCAGAATAAATCCTAGAAGTCCTCAATGGGGACTTTGACCTAAAACGTGATGACCCAAGCATGAAATCCATGCTTTAATAAGTCATAATAGCAATAATAAAAATATTTCCTTCATTCTTTTGATAAGTAATTTCAAATACATTTATGAAGAACGAACATGGTTACAATTTCATTACTTCCTCTTAACTAGGGAGGTATTCATCAGTACAAGGAAGATCTCAAAACACATGAACCATGAAGAATTTTTAGGCACCGCAATGCCATACGATAATCTATCCAAGGTTCTCCAAAAGTTTAGGCACTGGAATGCCATGGACTAGATTCCTAACCAAGGCAATCTATCCATGTGGGACTAAGATGGACTAAAGCTTTCAGCCTCTCTAGGTACCATCAAGCTTATTTCCTAACTATCAACCCAGGGATCTAGGTGTGTATCTGAGGTCAGAGCTCCATAACCAATGCCACCCTCCCTACTTCGAGATTTTGTGCAAACCCTAGATTTCAAACATGAGCCATTAAGCTTCAACAGTCAAAACCAATCACAACTCAATTTCAGATTTCAACAATCTTTCATAAATCTCAGTTTGTCACATTAGTCATCACATATTAGAGAATTGAGCTTCTATTAAGGTTTAGTTACAAAACCCTATAATTCACAATACTATTATCCTAAAGAATCAAACTTCGACTAGGGCTTAGTTCCAAACCCTATGATTCATGACCATCAATAATTAGATCAACTCATACATCTAGGATTCCATCATCATGCACAAGCATATCATAACATGTGTTAGTCAAACCCAATGACACAAATATCAATATATTAAAGTTAGACATATACAAACTTGATTAGACAAACACACATATACCAAGAATTTCATTTTTAGGACATTATAAGGGCCTTTCTTATACACCATACGAAACTTTAATGATCTATGGTTTTAATATTAAACATAACAAACCCTAATTTATCAATGCTTCAAAGGTTTGAGATTTCAGACATCACCATTCAACCCATACGGAAACCCCAAACATGACATCATCAAAGCATCAAACATTTTCTTTAGACTTCATCAATAACCCTAAGTAGGCTAGGATTTCACACATTATCATCGACATACCCTTAAGTTAGGGTTTTACAGAGAACCTTTTTGGGGTACTACAAGAATAATCAAAGATGTGAGGAGGGTAGATTTATCTAATGATGAATCACCCAATCAAGAATCTTTATGATTCAAGAGTGCTAGACACAACAATGTTAGTAATGTAGAATAGATTGCCAAAAATAGTAATGGGTATTAATGAAAAATATGGGTGAGAAGCTTCTAAGAGACGAGGATCAAGTCTAATTTAATCTTAGCCATTGATTAGAGATTAGATCACGGTCGTTGATTTTTCAACAGGAAAAGTATAAAGGAAGGCTTGGGGTCAGTTGGAGAACACACACAGTGAGAGCAACACTTGAGCTAAATCGAAATTCTGGGGTGTGGTTTGTTGAGAATTTCGGAGTGAGCTTCTAGTGCAAAGAGGAGTAGTTCAACAGAGGGACTTCCATCCAAGGCCGAGAATACATAGCAAAGAGGCAACATAGCACCAGGGAGAGACAACACAACTCCAGAAGGGTGACACAGAGGCTAGAGGAGTTGACACAGTCACTTAGAGGCAGTGCTGGGGTTTCTGTGAGGTAGATCGAGCAACCGTTCAACAGATCGATTTCTGAGCCGTGAAGGCTCATTGGGAGGGTGACACAACTCCTAGAGGTGGTGACGTAGTTCCAGCGCAGAGCCGGGAGCAGCAATTGCTGCACAACATAGGGGACAACACAGTCACTTGTGGGGTTTGTTCATCCAGTCGCTGGATTTGCCAAAATATTTGCCTCCGGATAGAGGTACTTCTGTCGGGTTTATTCTCTGTTGGGTGAGTCGGATTTCGCACCCTAGTTGTATTCAGAAATCTGCTTAATAATAAAACCCTTATATTTGCTGCACCGGTTTTTCCACATTGAGTTTTCCCGGGGACGTTTAGTCGAGAAAAACGTGTCCTTTGTGTGGTTGTCTCATTTATTTTTCAGTACTTGATCTGTATATTGGTGTAGGCTGCAGAGTATTTGCATTAATATTTTCTGAATATTTCTAAAAATAACTTGTTAAAAGGAAGAATACAAGTAGGTAATGCAAATCAATTTACTCCAGTATGATTTTTGGTTTGTTAGATTCAGAAATTTTCACATGTAAGGGATAGAGTCCTTAACAAATATGTCTTTGACTTCGGATCCTTCCATCTTCTTCTTCTTTGGTGAAACTTCTTCAGCAAAGTTTGCTTGATCCCCGTTCCTCTTTTTATTCCCTGGATTATCAAGACAATCCCTTTTATAGTGACCTATCTTGTGATAACTATAGCATTGGCCCTTTGGACTTCTTGAAGGTTCCTTTCTTCTTGTGATGAGCAGGACAGTAATTCGATATTTTCTCTTCTTCGCTCTCCTTGTTGATTACTAAAGATATTTTGACTCTTTGACTGGATGCATTCCATCCACTAATAGGCTCATGGCCAAAATCTTTGTTTCTCTAAACTTTGCTTTCTTTGCTTCACTTTATTCATTTGTAGGCTTCTTTACTTTTCCTTTAACTAGATCCAAAACTTTATTCTTTTTGAGGATTAGATCTATTCTCTTTTTCCATGACTTGTAATTTGATTCTCCTTCTAATTTGTTCTCTCCCTTTATGGTGTTAGACATTGTCCTTGAAGGTAGTAAACTTCTTTCCTTGTAAGGTCTCCTTATATGATCCCTTGCTCAACTTCTTTAAATTCCTTGGTCTTCTTTCAATAGATCTTCAACACTTGAGGAACTGGGAGATTGGGACATGAGTCATTGAGTCACTGAATGGAGGTACGGGATAAGAGGGCTGCCTTTTTCTTTCTTCTTGACCTTAGCTCTGAAGCCATGTTAGGAAATCAGAAAGGTAGAATGATTTTCCTATATAGATAATTACTTATGATTCCTTTATCTTTATGTTCTTCTTTTATCTTTTAGTTCATCAAGTAATTACTAAAACAATGACACAAGGACAATAGATGTCGGCGGACAGCTAGGGAAAAACCCCTATCTAGGGGAAAACCTAGTCAACAATTCTTCCTTCAATAGTTTCTTGAGATAATCCAAGACTCTAGACCCAGACAAAGACTTCCTCCACAAAAATTCAGCCCTCAATCCTTCTTGCAGATGATAACCCTTCCAAAACAACTTCGACGTAGCAACATCAGCAACAACTTCGACCTAGTAGCAGCTTTGACCTAGTAGCAGTAGCAAAAACAACTTTTACCAGACTAGAAAAAATTCGATCTCCCTTGATACACCTTAGAAGTGAGTGAGAGTTGTCCCAAAATTTCGATCTTGAGGTCTTCTATCTTCCTCCAAAACTTCGCACTCCTTTCTAGCTCTTCTTCTAGCCCTTTCTCAATTTCGCACTTTTCCAACTTCTAGCTTCAGATATTGAACTATGTGTGAGAGAGTGAGATGCTCCAAATGAATTTGAACTGCCTTGTATATATAGCCTTCCAGGGAGGTCAAATTACTCCTTTTGAGGCCAACTTGATCTTCTTGAGGCCGACTTGGTGTAGAGGAGACTAAATTCATTTTTGACTCAAAAATAATTCTTTTTACATGATTCGAAAGCCCAAGAAGTGTCTCTTCTAATGTACAATGACTCTAATGACTCAGAATAAATCCTAGAAGTCCTCAATGGGGACTTTGACCTAAAACATGATGACCCAAGAACGAAACTAATGCTTTAATAAGTCATAATAAGTTCTAATAATATTTTCTTCATTCTTTTGATAAGTACATTTGAAATACATTTATGAAGATCGAACCTAGTTACAAATTTCAACACGTGGTTCATTGATAGTGGAGCATTGAAGCATATGACAGGATCCAAGAAGTATTCAAGATTCTAATTGAATGGGACTCTAAATTGCATGTGGAGGTTGGTGATAAGGGTCAGAAGACTATCAAAGGGTCATGCGCGGGAAGTATTCGAGACTCTAATTGAATGGGACTTTAAATTGTATGTGGAGGTTGGCGATAAGAGTCAAAAGACTATCAGAGGGTTAGGCATGGTGCCATTCAAGATGGAGTCAGGAGGGATGCTATGAGTCTAGGACGTACTATGGGTATTGGAGCTCAAGTGTAGCATGTTGTCTGTCTCAATGATTAAGGCAAAGGGTTTGAGGTAATATTTCGATACGGGGAGGCAATACTTTAGCTTAGAGGCTATAACTCCACTAGAGTAGTCATTGGAGTGAGGGAGAGTGGTCTATACAAGTTGAAGGGAAAGCCTATAGATCAAGGGAAGAACCAGGTTCTTGAGACTTAGAGGGAGTCGAGTTTGAGTGAGAGTTTGCGGGTTCACAAGGAGAATCTGCAACCCAAGAAGAGCACATGGTTAGTGGGAAGTAAGGATATTTCTACAACTAGCAAGAAGAAACCTTGGATTGGGCTAAAGACCTATCAAGAAAAGAAGAAGTGAGAGGGTTCTAGTGGTAGGGACACTTCCGAGGAATGTGTTGCTCATTCTTTAGGGTATGTTGCAATGATGGACGCTAGAGATTGGGATTGTGTTAGTGACGAGTTACTTCCGAGGAATGGAAGTACCTCCCTTGCTAAGAGGGAGTATTGAAAAGTGTAGCTTAGGAGGTACTCCCACAAGCCATAGGTATTAGGTTTGTGTGGAGAAAACCCACAAAAATGGAATTTTGTGGGCAAAGTACCCAAGCAGTGGGTTTTGAACCCAAGGTCGTGGGCTTGAGACCCAAAGATATTCATTGTTTATTCTACTCATTGTAAGAGGACACCTTTAATGGATCAAAGGGTTCCTAAGTCAGTAGTTGGAGAGATATAATTATAAGAGACCATGAGAGGTCTAGACAATCATAGCAATCTCTTCTTGTGATCAACATAAGCCTAAGGAAGGAAACACATCTTCAAGGAGAAGCTGCAACAAGTAGATGACGATTTGGGAGGTCTATTCTGCGTTTGACAAAGGTTCTTTGTGCTTAAGAATAGCCCGAGTTTGTCTAAGAAGGAGGTTGAAGTATGTCTCTAATCCAAGCCCTAAAAAATTTTGTTTCTAGGCCGAGCTTTTCCCACCGAATTTTGTCTAAAGTGAGTGTTCCATCTTGTGCAAGGGAGGAGGGCCAAAGCCTAGGGAAGAGGCCTAACAACCTCAGTTATGTTGATTATAGAAGGTCGAAGGACCACAGATCCTTGTGCAAAAGTTTTAAGGAGGGCCTAAGCCTAAGGAGAGGCTAAAATTGACTTCAGACCTATAACAAAGGCAACGAAGTATATGCTTATTATTTTGCATTTAAAAGAGCCGTAAATTAAAAGTTACATACTGTTGTCATAAATCTATCTTAACATTGGAATACTAGTTACATAAAGTGATTTCATTAGCTTTACACTACAATTGTAACTTATTTTATGGTTTTATGTGCCATTGTGAAGAAGGTAATAGGTAATGATAACATTGAGTATCTAAGCAAAGTTTCCATTGGTTCTTATTTGTTGAAGTGCATTAACACATTTGTTGTGGTGAAGTTGACTAAAAGTTTTCATAAGATCACATCTAATTCACTCCCTAAAAGACATAATCTAATGATCTTGGTTGCCTAAGTGAAATAATCTAAGACTTCATTGGATGTTCAAATATCTAAGTCACATTTCTTGTCTTTGAAGTATAATTGTTTCCATCATTCAAATTGACATAAGAACCTTGGTGAATAGTGCTCTCATATTATCTTTCTTGTTCTTGGTTGTAATCTAATTGGCATCATCTAACTATTGAGCAAAGAATCTAAGTAGCCAAGGGACTTGCTAAATCTAATTGGACATCTTGTTGTTATTGTGTAAAGAGCATTGATCTTGTTGTGGAATCATCATTGGAATATCTTGGAAGATTTCTAATTATATCAAGTAATTGTTAGTGCCATATTGTATTGAAATCATTGGTTAATTGTTAAGTGGATAAGTGCTCTAAGTTCCCTTAATTGATATCATTGGTATTGGTTAATATCTTGTGGAAAATAAGTTTGTTTTGAGTACTTGAAAGGATCTCTTGTTCATGTTTGGCACTTGTTAAATTGGCACTTTCTTGTGGCTAAGATTGTATCTTATTGATACTTGTTGATATAACTTGGAGTCAAATCATAACTAAGTACTTAAAAAACATTTAACCAACCTTGCCTTAAGAATCGCTCAATCCATCTTTCATTGCATTCTAAGTCCAATTGCATTAATAATTTACCTCCAAGCATAAGCTTGGTTGATAGACATAAAGGGCCACCCTTTCTCAATTTAGCTTGAGGGGCTCAGCACCTCTTTAGTGGTTAACACAGTGACCTTGTAGTCGTCAGAGCCAGGGTCTCTATAGTATCGGAGGCATCGGGTGGTTGGAATACAGGGGGAGGTATCGTTAATCAAGCCCTTTTTTGCTTTTCATTGGCTTCCATCTCACAACCTACTCTAAAGACTAGTTCCAAAACAGTTAAGAGGAAGGTTGCATTTAGAATAGACATCTAACTTAAAATCAACTAAGATTTTGCATTTCACCTAGCTTATAGGATTTGCACTTCATCTAGGATAGTTAAGCATCTAAGCAGCGGTTGTTCATTCTGTTACTTGGTCTTTAATTGATCTAAAAGCAAGTTCGTTGACTCCATAAGGCACTGGTCTCATTGATAATTAAATCTAATCCTACGAAACTTGCTAAAATCAACCAAGTAGCTAGGCAATTCAATCATGTCTCCCAGACTTGTTGGTTGCCAACTTGTCCTTCATTTCCATCTTCCATAGGGACTACCCCCCATAGCCTGTTGTTGGGAGATAGCTAGAACGGAGTGGGCAGGGATCAAAGTGACAACCCCCACACTAAGTCGTTGTTGCACCGTGTCTGTACAATTTGAGCGACAACAAGACCCAACACACTTCAAGCGATAGAGGGCCATTTCTCTCTACAAGTATATCTACAAGCTAACAGCCAAGAATATTTCTTCTAGACTCAAATCAATTATGCCCATACTAATCTCTCAAGAATAGATGGAGTTTTTGGAAGGTGGAGACGTCTAGGATGAAATTATAATGCCGAAGAGGTCCTACATTTGTTTAAAATGAAGCATAAGAAAACTTTCATAGGCAAAGTAGATATCTCTAGCTCATCCTTATGTAGGTAGAATCTTCTCACTATCCCATTGCCTAGATGGAAGCTTGTTTTAACTCAGCGACACATGTAGTTTTGGTCAATGGCTCAATCACAAGATTTTTCTACCCCACTAGAGGATTGAGGCAAGGATACCACCTCTTCCACCTCCTATTCCACTTGTTACTAGGACCTAGTGTGCTTATAAAGCAAAGGATTAGAGAAGAAACAATTAGAGGAATATAGGTAGCAGAAAGAGAAACCATAACACTTAATATTCATGGATGACCTACAATTGTTTGGCAATGTATTGGTAGTAGAGGTGATAGAGCTAGAGAGAATCCTTATCCTCTTCTCGAAGAAACCATAATGGAAATGAACATGGGGAAATCTCCCATTCATTTCAACTGCCAAGTCCAATGATAGATAATTTTTAAGTTTTCTTTCTTTCATTGCACACAACTTTGTGGAAAATCTCACCTACTTGGGTTTCACTGAAAGCTAGACAATTATGGATTCACAGACTAGACGTTGTTTTTGGACAAGATACAAGCTAGAATCAATCACTAGACTCATAGATGGATACCAATAGTGGGCAGGATTGCCCCCGTCAAGAGTGTTATATCATCAATACCAATTAATTGGCTCTCATTAGCCATCATCCCCAAAAACTCTTACAAAGGATTAGTCAAATCATCTTCAAATATCTTTAGAAAGGAAACAAAGAATAGGGAGGCATACCTCTAATTAGATGGGAGGAGGTCTCAAAAACCAACGAACTAGGAGGCACTTCTCAAAACCTTTAGCAGAAAAAGGCACATGGAAAATAATCACAAAGCAGGGGTTGTGGAAATATGTACTATACCACATGCATGTATCTCCAAAATCATGAGATGAATAGGTACACACCCTGAACAAACTTGCCAATAGAGACTGAAATTTCTGGAAGGTATTAACAGCTGCATTTAGTTTCATTGGATCCTTCCTCTTTTGGAAATAGGAGATGCAAAATCCAGTAGGATTGGAAAAGATGAGTGGATAAAAAGGATGAAAGCTACAAGTTGCCCCTAACTCTTCAAGAACAACTCAATAGCTTGAACCTACACTTCTCATTGAACTCCATAATAACAGTGGTGCACACATCTCTAGATCTGACATGTCTAAACATTAGTAACCTGGGTCTTACATAGGGAGCTTCAGAGCATAGTTGATAAAAGCAAGAATCTAACTTGGGGAGAAAGAGATTCCTTTCTATAGGGAGCCAAGCTCTCCTTGGTCCGTTACTCATTGAAATTAGGCTATAGAGTTCTTTTTAGATCTCCATTAGGGAGGGAGACCAAATAGCGGTGGAAAAAGATATGGAAGATAAAGGCCTCGCCTAGAACCAAACCTTTTTCCTGGCTAGCACTCAACAACTCAATCTTCATGTGCATTAGCCTTCAAAGGAGAAGCTAGAAATGGCTAGGCAGATTCCCCTTTGTGAAGAAGCATTTGAGTTGGTGTCCCACCTATTGTTAGATTGACATTTCTCGAGAGAAATCTGGAGCACAATCGGTAACATATTAACGCAAAAGAAATTGAGAAGGAATATCCCTAGATGAAGCATTAACTTAGAGAAGGAAATTTGGAGAAGGTTTTAGCAATTTTAATTCATGTTATATTGTCTATCTGGTTATATAGAAACGAGGGAAATCTCCAAAGAGAAGAGAAGCACATGTCAGGAGTATATCACAGGCTTAAAGCAAGCCTTATATCAGCCCCAGAAAAACCAAAAGAGAAGAATACTCATGCCTTCATGCCACCTACAAGAAGGGAGGACATGACACTGTCAATGGGGCAGAAAAAGGGAAACCCCAGGAGGAATTGGGCGGGTGGATGGATACAACTACAGGATGATAATGAAGATGAGGTTCAAGGAAGGCCAGGGAAGAGGAACCAACAACCATGTGGAGATGATGGCACCAACCACACTTATTTCACTTGCAAAAGAAAATAAGGTGGCAGAGAGAGTTTTTGTGACTCTATGTTAATCATTGGATGGTTGTCAGGCACACTACAGGTTAGCAGCATTCACCATCAAATGAGAGTAAGAGCTATAGTGGAGATGGCTACCAACTACAGACACATTTCCTTTAGAGTATTAGCATGGCATTTTGTAGAATCACAGATACTAGACAACCTTACTGTTGTATTGATGTATTCTTGCAGAAAAAACATTCAGAACAGAAAAAATACAGGATTAGCCAAATTACCAAGTGGAGCTTTTTGAAAAGCTGTACGTAGCTCATGCCAATCTCTGGTTAAACATGATCTTTTAGAAAGTACAAGCCACGTGTGTGCCACTCCCATACATTTATATGCAAGGGCAGCAGCTGCCATTTCTTTGTTTCCCTCATATGTTGAGGCACAATACCTGTAAAGAAAATAGAGAAGCCACCCTATCAAAATCTGAATCAGCATGACTATATTTCAGAACTGCTTGAAATTTGTCCAAAAGTACAGATTATGCAGGTTCACATCCAACTTAGCTATTCATAAAAGAATAAGAATCAAAACTTTCATCTCAAATTCTATCTGGTTATGTGACTTACTCAAAGAGCCTGGCACTATCTGTGTATAAGTTCGTAGACTGAGGTATTTCTCCATGCTCAGCATTCTCAAGATGGGAAGGCTCCAACAATGAAGCAGCCTGAAGAAATTTTAAAGCTGCTTCAAAGTAAAGGCGTGTGATATCATGTCCACTAGCTTCTATAGCCTGCAAAATTTATTTCCAGCAAAATTAGACTCCTAAAGCTGTTACAGTTTTAAACAAATTGCATCAAATCACAATTAGAACTTTTTAGCATAGTATACTTGGAGTGATAAAGGTAATTAACATCAATCAAACCTTCAATCTGTCTGCAGTACGTTTCAAATCCCTGGCCTCCTTTAATGCAGTTTTTCCTGCAGCTTGCCCAAGTTTTCTCCTAACAGGACTTGCAGCAACAGCTTCCGCAGGATCCCTTCCCGCAACTACAATAGTTGAAAGAGGCTTTGTGCTGTGGATCACGGCTTTATGCAAGTTATCAACTTTGCTTGATTCTTTGAGTACTGTTGACAATTCACCCTTTGAGCCATAAATTGCTAGTCTGGCCTTTGTCTTCTTAAGAGGCTTGTGTACTGCCACCTCACCTTCATTCTTGCACTTTCCTTGTCCTGCAGTGCCCTCTCCTGCAAAGGATGAAGAGATCATTGTGGTAAAAATTCAAGATAAGGTAATTTTATTACTGTCCAACACCAAAGTGATAGGACAAGTTTGAAGGAAACTGTAACAAATGCAGAAAATTATAGATAAATGGCAAAGTACATTAAGAAAGATTCACCAAGTGGCAATCCATATCCAAACAATAGAAAGGATTTACAAACACATACCTCTATTAGAAGCATTTTGTTTAATCTTCCATTTTTCTCCTTGTTCGCATTTGTGCATTTCCATTGCAATGCCATTTGCCTTAATCTCTTGGTTTAAAATACATGTGCCTGGTTGATTTTTTTCTCGAAGATGTTTTAGTACATCAGTTGAGCTCTTTCCCTTTACAAAAGGCTTCACACTGTGTATCAGTGGTTCATGCCAGTTCTCAGCTTTGCTTGATTCTCTGGGAACTGTTGACAATTGACTATTAGAGCCATCAGTTGCTACTATGAGCTTAATCTTCTTAAGAGACTTGTGCACCCCTTCCTCAACTTCATTCTTGTGCTTTCCTTGCCCCGCATTGGCCTCTGCTGCAAAGGGTGAAGAGGTCACTGTGAGAAAACTTAAGAAGATATAATTAATAATTTTATTATTGTTCGACAAATGTGTTGGCATTATGGTTCTGGTATGATTTCAGATGTTGTACTTGATGGCAAACACCTATGGCATGGCTCTCATTTTGATGAAAATAAAGAAGTACGCAGGAGAACAGTTCAGAAGGTGCGTACCCGCAGGTATGC
>APFE031263887.1:0-13181 GCA_000404065.3 Pinus taeda | reverse complement strand
TCTCAGTCCCTAGGTACATGGCTTTAAATCCAGGCAAGGTAAGGCATTGGTTGGTGGGGTGGTATTCCTCACAAATGAAACATACCTCTACTGAGTGCAATGGACACTTATTCTTAGGGTGCTTCCTCGTGCATCTAGGACAAAAAATGGCCAAAGCCCTCTCAGCTTCCTCTTTCTTTTGATGAATTCAGAAGGTATCAAGTTGCATCGCAATAGTCTGTCTCATCTCACTTTTGAGGTATTCCAACTGATTAGCAAACTCATGCTTGGAGAAGGTGATACTAGCTGAAAGTGGATTCCCCCTACCTCTCTTCCGGGCTGCCCTAGAATGGTTTCTAAACACGGTCTTTATCTTCTCATAAGGTAGTTGGTAGATGTCCCCTCCAGCCAGCATGTGAAGGGTATCTAGAAGGTCTTCAGGGACTCCTCGGAGTAGAACTGGCTTTAGAGATTCTGGGTCAAGTGTGCACCTCGCCTGTTTATAACTAAGTTGGAACCTTTCCTCGTAATCTTCTAAAGATTCATCACTTCCCATGGTCATCCGAAAGATCTCTCCCTTGGTTTCCTTGGACCTACAGTAGTCCCGGTATTTGGTGTTAAAAGCTTGCTGCATCTGAGCCCAAGTGGTGATACTGTTTCCAGGTAATCCTATGAACCAACGTAATGTTGCATCCTTGAGGGTAGAGGGAAAGAGTTTCAACTTTTGCTTGTCCTCAGCATAGTCGTAAGTTCAACAAAGGACAACAAACTCAAATAGAAAGGTATCAGGGTCTTCAGTAGTCAATCCATGGAAGTGAGGTAAAGCTGAGGGACTTATGTTTTTTATTTTCATGTCTCCATTGGTCTCTCGGATGGGGAAGGGACCTTCTATTCTCTCATTTTCTCTTCTACCGTTTCGGTTTTCAGCAATGGCCTCAGACGAAACATTCTCTAGCTCTTCTTCTGTTATAGGATCTTCGTATATCTCAGGAGGTTCACCTATAGGTTCTTCTGGTTCACCGTTACCAAAGAAGAGAGAAGTTTGACTTAGTGATGTGGTGGGGGTGTTGGGTAGGAATTTTCCGGTTTTATCTCTATTCCTACGAGGCATGAAATGGAAAGATTTTTTGGGTTTTTTTGCTTTTTCTGCTGGTACCTGCAAAACTAAAATAGATTGAACTGCAACTAACTATCTAGCTGAAATGAAAATGTGGAATTGAAATGAAAACAGGAAAGGAATAATCTATTTTGCAGAATTGAAATTGCGGAATTGAAATGCTAATATACACTTGCAGAATTTGAAATCGCGGAATTGAAATGCGAATCTATGAAAGCAGGAAATGTCTACTCTACTTTTGCGGAAATGAAATTGTAGAATGGAAATGAAATAAACTACTTAGCAAAAGGTTGTAGTAGAAAATAGAAGAAAAGCAGCAATCACAAATACTCTGACACTTCCCCGGCAACGGCGCCAAAAAGAATGGTGGGATCCAGTATTGCAGCAATAATGTTGCAACTCCTGGGACTCCCTTCTTTACTTTTATCAACCTGGTAGTTCGTAACAAACTTGGAAGCGACGGTGCTGTATGCAAAAGTACTAGCTCTTGCCGTAGCTGTCACTTGGTCTGCTGGCACAAGTCCGCTAGGGGCTCAAGCCAACTTCTATGAGCTCTGAGAAGAATCTTGTTAACTAATGGATGGAAGCTAACTCAAAGGAAGTTAATCTGCTTGCGAAAAGAAACTGAAAAGCTGAAAGAAAGCGCAAACCCTAGCAAACCCTAATCTGACCAGCTAGTCCCACTAATGCGAAAAAGAGGATGCAAGCTACTGAAAGAGATGCCATTACTTCTAGGAAGGTAAAATACATGTGTCTAAACTACCTCTATCTAAAGAAAACATCTTTTTGTATTTTTGAATAAGTTGTCAGTATTATCATGCATAGGCTTTCACTGTTCTTGACTGTACAAAGGCAGATCAACGAGAGGAAATGCTTAGAAGAGGTTGGGAAGGTTCAGAGAGGGCTTAAGGGGTCCCTAACACCCTTCCAGAGAGTTTCACAGAGTTTGGCTTTCAAGAAACCTCATTTTAGAGCTTCTACAGGAAGTCTGCAGGGGTTCTACAGGATGTTCAGGAATTTCTACAGGATGTTCAGAAATTTCTATAGGATGTTCAGAAATGGGATATTGGTGGATGGATGGGTGAGGAAAGATGTAGGAGTCGGTATGGAGGTAGGATAGGGGTTTGAAGTGGTCCAGGGACTGGTGGATGGAGTTGAGAGAAGATGTAGATAGCTGAATTTGTTCAAAGAGGGCTGAAGCAATGTTTGCACAAAAAGGTAGGGTTATGTGGGCAAAATGAAATACGTGAGGCAAGAAACAGAGTTAGGGATGGAAAAAATGGGTCTGATGAAGTTTGGGTGGATGAAGAAGTGATACAGGTGCTCTGCAATTTATATTTGCAACTGAACCAATAAATACTTGCAAGAAATCAAAGACCTAGTTATGCCAACCTAATCTGATCTAGCTAACAGTAAAGCGAATGAACAAAAGATTTATTTGCAAGGAAACCATGTATATTAACTATGCAACGAAGCATTCAAAGATCTGAACATGTAACCAACTTCTGCAAACGAAAACCGTACACTAGTGATTGCATGGCAAAGCAAAAATAGTGTTTTTGTTTGGGACAACAAGGTTACTTTGATCCCAGCCCCTGATCCTATGAGGGAGAGGTGAAACCAAAGGTGCTCATTGGACTATTTCTAAAGCTTTTTCCCTATTGATATCCTACCAAATTAATCTAAACATCAAAAGCCTTTCTAACCATCAACAGTGACCTATTTAATCAGCACAATTTAATCTACCTAATAGAAATGATTTTGCAAATGCATAAAGGAGAAATAATGATACATAAAGGAGGCCTTGGCTCTCAGGTTGGGCCCAACCCTAAGAGCTACGGCTCCTATAAAGAACTCAGAGCTGATACCAAATAGGACTACATGTCATTATCAAAAAATAGTCATCACAAGAAAGCTATAGCACAATGGCTACAAGAAAACGAGCTGAAAGTGACAACACTATCGTGCAAAAAATACAATAGTTCCAAAAGTAAACTACGAAGGCTGAGGCCTTCTTATTTATACATTACGAGGGGCCTAGCAGGCCTCCTAAATTCAAGGGAATCGGCTGTCCCAACTGCTAGTAGATAGACACTCTTCCCAAATCTGCTTGGCTAACTTTAGGATCCGTTTTGGTGGTCTGTGAGCTCAGTGTTGAGGGTGGAGATCCTGAGGAAGGGCCATTTAATGTCAGAGACAACCCCCCTATGAATCCTCACCTCAAGCTTGGCTGTCGCCTAGCCCATGATTGCTTGGTTTTGCTCCAACATTTGTCCAAAAAACCTGAAATAACCATGTATTAGCCTCCTAGGTAGAATGACCACCCTTATTCGTTCAAATGAAATAAACATACTAAAAAAACATGCATAATATATGAAAAATGGAGGATTGAACAAGGACAATTAGGCAAAATGAGCCCAATAAGTTACCCAATTCGGGGCTCATCAAATATCTCCAACTAATTAATTTAAAATTAATTAATTAATTAATTCCAAGTAGATGTTAAGATTAAATTCAATTTTAATTCACAATTTAATTCAAGGACAAATTAAATTGGAATATTCTTGTTGCCATATTTCAACATGGACCTTGTCCTCTTTTTCCTTTTTTGAATGTAATTTTGCTCTTTCTTGGTTTCTTAAAAGACATTGTCTAGGTGTCGTAACCTACTAATGAAAATGCCAGTCAATGGTTGTAACTGAACTGAACAAGTTGGATCTTGATGAGACCCCTTGTCTTTTGATTGAGACCATTAGCTATTACCCTGTTTGGTATGTAGTATTGGTAATATCAGTTTAATCACTTCCCTATGAACATGGTAAACAAGCTCGTAATGAGACTTTTTATCTTTTAAATTTTTTATATTTTAGAGTTACACTTTGAAAAAGGAAAATTTTAAAAGATGGGGTGGATCATTGGCTCTTTTGAGAGTTTTGGGTGATAATGATAGAGTTTTTAAGATGCTTATCTGCAAAAATATTTACTAGGTTAAAGATTCTTTTCTTGACTGATAACAAAACCTTCATATTCTATAAAGATAGGAGTTTGTTTGTGAAATAAATGTTTTAAGCAAAATCAGGTTTTTCCAAAGAAATGAAGTTTACTTTAGCACTCAAATGTGCTAATTATTCCTTTTAACTCTCACTTTCTTATAAAAGCAAAAAATAGAAATGTTACCAAAGATTTTATTTTGAAAAGCTAAAAGTAAATACTATTTGACCACTATTTTCCTAGAAAGCAATATGTTACAAAATTGGAAGAGGTTATCTCCTAGGAGAAGTACCTTTTCAAAATTTTCCCATTGACGAGCAAATAATCCTTCTTTCCTGACAAGTCCTGTAGAAGAAATTTTGATTGTTCAATTTTTCAATGATCTGAAAAGGGCCAAGCCATAGTCTTTGGAATTTGGCATGTCTACCCTTTTCCTCGTGTGCTTTGTCCCATTTTAGAACTAAGTCACCTACTTCAATATTTGTATGACTAGCAGAAGTTATATCAAAAGAAGCTTTGACTAATTTCTTAGGATGGAAGTGGGTTGCTTTAGCCTTTTCTCTTTCTTCTTGAAGCTTGAGAATTTGAAATTGTCTAGCCTGGAGAGAAGATGAAGAGTTTTCATCAATAAATTGCACTAGGGCAAGAGATGGGATTACTACGTTTGTGGGAAGAACAACTTCTTTTCCATAAACTAAAGCAAAAGGAGATGATCCAATAGAGGATTTTTGAGTAATCATGTCTGCCCATAGAGAAAATGTTAATTCTGTGTGCCAATTCTTGTGATTTTGATCAATAGTCCTTTTGATAATTCTAATGAAGTTCTTGTTTGTTGATTCTGCTAATCCATTACCTTGAGGATAATAATTAGCTTAATTTTTCAACTTGAAAACTCTCTTTAGAGCAAATTCTACCATTGTATTTCCAGAAAAGTAAGATGCATTATCAAAAATTAAAGCTAAGGGTAAGCCAAACCTGGTAATTATGTATTGATCAATGAAGTCTGTAATATTTTATTTATTAGCTATCTTTAATGGGACAACTCCTACCCACTTAGTAAAGTAATCAGTAGTTGTAAGGATGTACCTATGTTGTTTAGAAGAGTTAGGAATAATCTCACCAATTATGTCTAATCCCCATTGTTCGAATGGTAGTTAGATGTTAACTAGTTGTAAAGGGAATGATGGCCTTCTTTCTCTTCCGGCTATGGTTTGACAAGTTTTGCATGTAGGATTTTGTGGGCCATGGTATTTCCTCCAAAATGTCCTTCAGCTGGTCCATCAGGTTATTCCTGCATGATATTTTCAGCTTTAGGTTTCTCTAGGCATCTCAACATTATTGAATCATAATTCTTCCTAAACAATACATCATTGACTAGCTCATATTGATTTGATTCAATCTTAAAGCTCGCTTTGTTTTATAATTAAGATGCATAGGAGCATATCCACTTTTTAGATAAAAGTTCAAATCAACATATTGTGATTGGGTCTCATTGAGGCTTACCTCATATATTTGTACTTCATTACCTTGATCTTCTTCTGATGGTAATTGGGAAGCTCTTGTTAACATCCTGCAAAAACCTTGGCCCATGACAATTTTAGCTGGCTAGATTTCTACATCATTTTCTTGGAGTACAGCTACCCAATTAGCTCTTTTCTCCCCTACTCCTCTTTGGATCAATAGTTGTTTTACTGCAAGGTAGGGTACAATTATCTTTTTATGGGTTTTAATAAGAAAAGGTCTGAAATGTTTCAGAGTTTTAGAAATAGAAAATGCTTGTTTCTCTAAAGCTGAATAATTTAATTCGGCGCCTTGTAAGTTAGAACTGAAAAAGGAGATAGGTGCCTCAATATTTTCATTGTTCAGCTGTGTCAAAACTACTGCATATGATGTATCAGATGAGAAAGTATATAATACAAAAGATTTGAGAAAATCTAGGGTTGTTAATGAGGGAGCATTAATAATAGCTTTTTTATCAAATTGAATGACTCTCTTTCACCCTTGCTCCATCTGAAAACTGCATTTTTTCTTATCATCGCTTGAGGAGGTAGAACAGTTTGTGAAAAATATGGGACAAATATTTTTACAAAATTTATTTGGCCTAGGATAATTGCATGTTTTTCTTGTTGTGTGGGAGGCAAATTTTTTCAATCTCTTGGACTCTATTAGGATCAATGTAAATTCCTTTCTTAGATACTATAAACCCAAGGAGTTTTCCTTATGGTATAGAAAAATAGGATTTCTTGGGATTTAAGGAAATGTCGTATTTCTTGCATCTTTCAAAAATGTGTTTTAGGTAATCTAAATCATTGTTCCTATCCTTGGAATAGATTGTGATGTCATCCAAGTAAATAACCAATTAGACCTCTGAAAGCAATGTCCATAAAACGTTGAAATGTGGCACCCACATTAATGAGTCCGAAAGGCATCTTCTGATAGGCATATGCTCCCCACTTGGCCTTGAATGTTGTCTTTAATATGTCATCTATATGGACAAGTATTTAATTATATCCTGAGAATCCATCTAGAAAGGACATTAATTCAGAACCTGCAACTGATTGTAAAATCTGTTCCATGGTGGGAAAGGGAAAATGATCTTTTTGGCAAGCTTGATTTAGGTTTCTAAAATCAATACAAATCCTAATATCTCCATTCCTTTTCCTTATGGGTACTGTTAGCACTTGAAATTTCACCTCAGGCTGAGACAGGTAAACCTCAAGGCTACATCAAACCATTTAGCCTCGTAGCTAGCCCTACGGGGCAGGAGAAGGCTCTCTCCGGTCTATCTCGTAAAATCTCCAATAGATGAGATGACCAATAGGGTAACGCTGATTTTAGGCTAGTAAACTGATAAAAAGGGTTGATTTAATAAAATGATGGGGTTTTTCTGGGCTGCATGGGCAAAGTCACAGCTTGAGCAGAGAAAGATAATGAGTAACACAGATTAACGACTGAGGCAAGGTAGGCAAGAAATTTAACACTAAATCTAGATTTAAATGGGATGGTAAGAACGGTGAGGAGCTGACAAGGGCAAACTTGAATCCTTGTCAAACAGAAGAAAATATTGAACATGAACAAACTTATAGGCAGAGCATATACTACTATGAATTCTACCTAAACACTTCATTTTTTCACTCAGAAATGATCATGACGGGAAATGAAACATAACAGTTTACATATGAAACACAAGAAAAACTGATGCTAACTTTCATACCATAGGAATCACAAAAGTCAGAGCTGTGTAATTTCATTAAAGTCTCAGCCAAAAAATGTACATGGTAAGCTCTATTCTCCACCAGCTCTCAGCCCTCAGAAATCTCTCTCTCTCAAACAAATGATTTTTTTTTTTTTTATAATAGATACATGCTGCTCAGGAAAAACCAATCGACCCCAAAACCTCTGCGCTATTACAATTACAAAAATTAGAAATGGGCATTTCATCTAAGCTAAACATAGAACAACCTTTCCCTAAAATCCCCTAATGGCTTGACATATGGAGCGCTGATCCTTTTGAATCGGGACTGAGGATAAAAGTAGGCGAATTGACCCCGTTTTCTGCTGTAACAAATGTCTTAAAATACTATGATACAGTTGAGTTCGGGGGAAAAAACAATTCATGTGTTAAAAATACGATCTAAAATAAATGGGAAAAGACTGTTCTTTCTGTTTTGAGCTAAGTATTTATTTAGCCAAGTCATGATGTTGAATGCCTCTTCAACGTCTTCGTCTTCCTCAAGAGAATCGGGATGATGAGAAAAACCATGGCCTTTACGATCTCACTGCAATGCCATAAATGGTCCCTGTCCAGATTTTATGCCGCATATTTTCCTTAGATGAAACAAACGCCTTAAATATTGCAACAACTGCCACGTTACTAATATCTTTAATTCATATGCAAACGGTTCATCTTCCCTTTGGAAAATTTTGAATTTCGAAAAAAAAAAAAATGTGTCATTGGCAATGGAATGATGGACTCTATTTTAAAAAGGTTCACTCATTGATTTGATTTGAACTTCCAAATGAGGATGAAGTTTGTCAAGGCCGATTCCGTCAACATGACAGGTTATAATGGTTGTTTCTGGTTGGTCAAAGACAACCAAATCCAAATCGTTGATATCTGTAAAGCCAACCTGTATGTCAACCAAACTTGGAGATGCCCGTTGATTTCTTGATTGGCGTCCAGAGTCTTCGTTCACTACAACTTTTATAGAATAGCTTGTGTTGGGTAAAAGGCCCCTAAGTTGATATTTCCCTGAACTGTGTGTTGTTGCTTCTTCATAATAGCCTTTTGAGAGTGATCTTACCTCCAAAGAAATGCCTTCCCTAGACTACCCTGAAAACGACATTACAGTTCCCAGAACACTGTAAGCAATGCGATGAGCAACAAATGTCACTTCTTTAACTTCTCCAGATTCTAGTTCTATCGCCACAATGTATGCCAACGAACCAGAGAGTGATGAGAGCAAGAACCACAATTTTATAGACTCTGAGCATGTGATCACAGTAATAACCATAAATGCAGTGCCCAATTGTAACAAGCCACTGTAATGAGCTAGATATAAATGTGATCATCAATTCAGATCGCTTCCACGGAGCAAGTGAAACACATAAAATATTGCTTCAGAATAATGGTAATGTGCAATCCAAGTTACACAAGCCACAAAAAATGCGTCAGAATTATGGTGCGATCCATTTCTTTCGGAAATATGATCCACATAAATAGTGCAAGGGAATACATATGGGCCACATAGAGTGTAACAAAGAGCAAGCCTATGAGAGTATATACGAGCCACAAGTTATGAATCTAACTACTGAATTATTTAGACAAAGCGATATGTAATCCACAGAGAAATGTATTTCAAATCGCTGTAATAGACTGCGAGCTTTAGAACATATCACAGTCAAACAAACATGAGCCTTAACGAATACCAATTTGATACCCAAAATTTAGTCTAGTTCACAGAAAGAGAGGCTGCCAGATCAGAAATTCATCCAATAAAGGTCACATAGATATGCTACGAAGACTTACAAGGGTATATGAGGCTATGAATATTTGATCAAGATTTGGACCTGCAACATCAATTTTTCAGAAGAATTCTCTTTCGCATGCGACCCCTCTCTAACTTCATCCAACACACTTGCAAGTTGAAGTCGTTGAGCTGTATTGATCTCATTCATTACCTTCTGTATTATATCAACCACAAGTATCTGTTGTATGTTATTCCCATATGACCCCATTGCTTTTTCAAGCTCTTCTAACACAACTTTGGCAACATCGCCCTTTTGCTCAAATAATTCATCCAAATTCATCTTTGGAACATTTGCTCGAACCGCATCAAACACATAAGCTTGAATTTGTTCTTGAGGATTTTGTAGCTCATAAAATGCATCGTCAGCATTCTGTTTCACGACATGATACTGGATGAAGCAAAATAATTGCACAAACACATTGTCCTGAAATTTATCTGAAACCATATGACGGAGTTTGATAGTAAACTGGACCAATGAATATTTCACAAGTAAGCTCTGTACCAAGGGTGCCACTGTAGAGAACCTCTGTGCCATGATAGTTGAAACCATATGAAGATAAAACCTGACCAAATTCATCAACAATAGAGTCTGATGTATGCTTTGTTTTCTTTGTGCTTTTACAGAGGTAGGAGCTTGAAGTCGCTGCCAATTGAAGAGATGAAGAACAAATTACATAATCTAGAAAGCACATTTAAATGATTTCTTCTTCAAAACCCTGTTTTGAAGAAGAATCAATCTTTGACATGAGACGGAGTCTAACATCGGCTCCACTTGGGATGGCAGTTGCCGCTCCGTGGAGGTGCCAAGAACCGCAAAACTTTGGGAGAGCAGACAGTGCCTCCACCCATTAGGCAATGGAGTCATCATCAACACAACTAAAACTGAACTCAAACAATCTTCAAGAAAACTTAAAAAAGATGCTGCCCTTATGGCTGCTTATTTATTTACAAAGCTACCCTACTTTGCTGTACAAATAATATATCAAGTAATACTAAAATGCCAGATTATCCATTCAAGTAAACCTGAAAATGATGCCGCTTGAGAATGCTGCCACGAGGTCACAGATGTAGTTGTTGGCGGCCCTTCATGCACGTACTGACCCTGGTCACGGAAAAGACAGCCTAATTTGTCAATCAAACTGAAAAACATGTCCATATATGCCGCAATAGGATCACGGAAGATAGACTCTGTTGGCTGCCCCAATTCTGCGAGACATACTTCCAGCTGTACACTGTCAATGTAAACCTCTATAGGCAAATCTATGATTTCTTGTTTCGATGGAGGAAGGATTTCCAAAAACGTTTTAGGGTCTTGGAAATCGTATGACTGGATCTGCTCATCTAACCATGGAATCTCATCTTCAATTCTTTCAAAAATTAATTCACATAATTTAATTTTGAAAGACTTTGAAGATTTCAACAAATGAAGCCAGGAACTGTAAACATCTTCATCCAATTTAGTAGTTGCTAACTCCTTTCTTATTCCTTCTACAGCTTCACACAGGGAAGGGTCTGCCACATACCCTTCCATTGCATGAATGGATCAGCAAGCAATGGAGTGTCTGGATCGAGTTGGAGACGCCAGGTGAATGGTTCAGCCTGCAAATGATTCTGACTGCTGTCCAACATCAGCATCAGATCTGCACCTTGATTGCATGTACTGGGACGAGACAATCAACAAATTGAATGTTCTCCCCAGTATGGTCGCCAGTATGTTAGCACTTGAAATTTCACCTCAGGCTGAGACAGGTAAACCTCAAGGCTACATTAAACCATTTAGCCTCGTAGCTAGCCCTACAGGGAAGGAGAAGGCTCTCTCCGGTCTATCTCGTAAAATCTCCAATAGATGAGATGACCAATAGGGTAACACTGATTTTAGGCTAGTAAACTGATAAAAAGGGTTGATTTAATAAAATGATGGGGTTTTTCTGGGCTACATGGGCAAAGTCATAACTTGAGCAGAGAAAGATAATGAGTAACACAGATTAACGACTGAGGCAAGGTAGGCAAGAAATTTAACACTAAATCTAGATTTAAATGGGATGGCAAGACCGGTGAGGAGCTGACAAGGGAAAAATTGAATCCTTGTCAAACAGAAGAAAATATTGAACATGAACAAACTTATAGGCAGAGCATATAATACTATGAATTCTACCTGAACACTTCATTTGTTCACTCAGAAATGATAATGAAGGGAAATGAAACATAATAGTATACATATGAAACACAAGAAAAACTGATGCTAACTTTCATACCACAGGAATCTCAGAAGTCAGAGCTGTGTAATTTCATTAAATTCTCAGCCAAAAACTGTACATGGTAAGCTCTATTCTCCACCATCTCTCAGCCCTCAGAAATCTCTTTCTCTCAAACAAATGATTTTTTTATTATAATAGATACATGCTGCTCAGGAAAAACCAATCGACCCCAAAACCTCTGCGTTGTTACAATTACAAAAATTAGAAATGGGCGTTTCATCTAAGCTAAACATAGAACAACCTTTCCCTAAAATCCCCTGACGGCTTGACATATGGAGCGCTGATCCTTTTGAATCGGGACTGAGGATAAAAGTAGGCGAATTGACCCCGTTTTCTGCTATAACAGATGTCTTAAAATGCTATGATACAGTTGAGTTCGGGGGCAAAAACAATTCATGTATTAAAAATACGATCTAAAATAAATGGGAAAAGACTGCTCTTTCTGTTTTGAGCTAAGTATTTATTTAGCCAAGTCATGATGTTGAATGCCTCTTCAGCGTCTTCGTCTTCCTCAAGAGAATCGGGATGATGAGAAAAACCATGGCCTTTACGATGTCACTGCAATGCCATAAATGGTCCCTGTCCAGATTTTATGCCGCATATTTTCCTTAGATGAAACGAACACCTTAAATATTGCAACAACTGCCACGTTACTAATATATTTAATTCATATGCAAACGGTTCATCTTCCCTTTGGCAAATTTTGAATTTCAAAAATAAAATAAAATATGTCATTGGCAATGGAATGATGGACTCTATTTTAAAAAGGTTCACTCATTGATTTGATTTGAACTTCCAAATGAGGATGAAGTTTGTCAAGGCCGATTCCTTCAACATGACAGGTTATAATAGTTGTTTCTGGTTGGTCAAAGACAACAAAATCCAAATCCTTGATATCTGTAAAGCCAACCTGTATGTCAACCAAACTTGGAGATGCCCGTTGATTTCTTGATTGGCGTCCAGAGTCTTCGCTCACTACAACTTTTATAGAATAGCTTGTGTTGGGTAAAAGGCCCCTAAGTCGATATTTCCCTGAACTGTGTGTTGTTGCTTCTTCATAATAGCCTTTTGAGAGTGATCTTACCTCCAAAGAAATGCCTTCCCTGGACTGCCCTAAAAACGACGTTACAGTTCCAAGAACACTGTAAGCAATGCGATGAGCAACAAATGTCACTTCTTTAACTTCTCCAGATTCTAGTTCTATCGCCACAATGTATGCCAACGAACCAGAGAGTGATGAGAGCAAGAACCACAATTTTATAGACTCTGAGCATGTGATCACAGTAATAACCATAAATGCAGTGCCCAATTGTAACAAGCCACTGTAATGAGCTAGATATATGTGATCATCAATTCAGATCGCTTCCACGGAGCAAGTGAAACACATAAAATATTGCTTCAGAATCATGGTAATGTGCAATCCAAGTTACACAAGCCACAAAAAATGCGCCAGAATTATGGTGCGATCCATTTCTTTCGGAAATACGATCCACATAAATAGTGCAAGGGAATACATATGGGCCACATAGAGTGTAACAAAGAGCGAGCCTATGAGAGTATATACGAGCCACAAGTTATGAATCTAACCACTGAATTATTTAGACAAAGCGATATGTAATCCACAGAGAAATGTATTTCAAATCGCTGTAATAGACTGCGAGCTTTAGAACATATCACAGTCAAACAAACATGAGCCTTATCGAATACCAATTTGATACACAAAATTTATTCTAGTTCACCGAAAGAGAGGCTGCCAGATCAGAAATTCATCCAATAAAGGTCACATAGATATGCTGCGAAGACTTA
>APFE031263885.1:9442-74327 GCA_000404065.3 Pinus taeda | reverse complement strand
CCAATTATTCCCACTGCATGCATGATGTCTGGTTGGGTGCCTGTTAGATAAAGCAGACTACCAATCATGGATCTGTGGGTTGGTTGATGTACTGCTGTTGATTCATTATTTGAGCTAAGACTGCATCCCATTACCATAGGGGTACATACTGGCTTAGAATCTTCCATGCCATATTTCTTCAAGATCTGCTTGAGTTACTTGGTTTGTGATAGAAAAATACCATCTTTATTTTTTTTTAACTTGTAAACCAATAAAATATGTGAGCTCGCCAAGCAGGGACATTTCAAATTCTTTCTGCATTACCAAAGCAAAGTTTTGACTCATGGCTTCTTCATTGCTACCAAAAATGATATCATCAACATAGACAACAAGAATTAGTAATTTATCATTGTCAATTGTTATATATAGATTGCTATCAGCTGATCCTTTTGAAAAACCTTGTTGATGAAGGTATTTGTCAAGATGGTAATACCAGGCCCTTGGAGCTTGTTTTAAACCATATAGATATTTTTTGAGTCTGCATACAAGTTTTGGATCGTTTCCAAGGATGAATCCATCTAGTTGCTCAATATATACTTCTTCTTCTAGGTCTCCATTAAGGAAGGCATATTTCACATCCATTTGATATACTTTGAACTTCTAAAATCTAGAAAGAGCAAGGAACATTATTATGGCTTCAAGTCTAGCAACAGGTGCAAAATTTTCTTCAAAGTCTATACCTTCTTGTTGAGCATACCCTTTACAAACAAGTCTGCCCTTGTTTCTAATAACTTCTCCATTTTCATTCAACTTGTTTTTGAATATCCATTTGGTTCCTATGAAATTCTTATCATTAGGTCTAGGAACCAATTCCCAAGTATTATTCTTTTCAACCTGTTCAAGTTCTTCATTCATGGCCTTGACCCAACATTCATCTTTGCATGCTTCATTTACATTTTGCAGTTCAACGGAGGAAAGCAATGCTAGATAGCTTGAAGTTTCTGTAATAGTTCTTCTTATATACACGCCTGCCTCTTTCTACCCCAAAATTTGAGTCTCTGGATGATTCTTCTGAACATACCTGGATGGAGTCTTTTCTTCTACCATTAGTTGTTCTTCTGGTACCTCATTGGTTTCTTCTTCAGAATTAGTTTGATTTGATGTGGAAGGATAGTCCTCATCTTCTTCATAATCTTCGGTTTTTACCTGCTTTGGATTTTTTCCTACTTCATCAACCACAACATCAATACTTTCAACAATTTTCCCAAGTCTTTTATTATAACACTTATATCCTTTACTTCGGGAAGAGTAACCAATGAGAATGCCTTCATCTGCTCTAGGTTCAAACTTGCCAAGTTTTTCATCAGTCCTCTTGATGTAACATTTTCTTCCAAAAACTTTGAATTATTTTACAGTAGGAGTCTTACCATGCCAAAGTTCATGTGGAGTTTGAGTGTTGTTTACCCAGATTTTTTTTTTGTTGAGAATAGTGACGACAGTAAATGTAGCTTCACCCCAGAATTTTTCCGGAGTTCCAGACTCATCTAGCATAACACGAGCCATTTGTTGAATAGTTCTGTTCATCCTTTCTACAACTTCATTTTGCTGAGGATTTCTTGTAGTCGAGAATTCCCTTCTTATTCCATGTTCTTCACAAAAGTCGAAGAATTCATCAGAGGTAAATTCCCCTCCTTGATCAGACTTGAGGCATTTGATTTTGCTATCTAATTCATTTTCAACCAAAGCTTTGAAAGCTTTGAACTTTTCGAATGCTTTGTCTTTATGCTTTAGAATTCCTATCCAACACATTCTGGAAAAGTCGTCAATGAACAATATAAAGTATTCTTCTCCATGAGGTGACTTTTTCCTAGATGGACCACATAAATCAGTGTGAACAAGTTCAAGAGGCTTACTAGTTGATCCTTCCTTTTCAGGAAAATGTGTTCTGGTTTGCTTACCAGATTGACATGATTTGCATATTGTATTTTCTGGAATTCGGATATCCAGAAGATCACAAACCACCTCGTATCTAAATGCTTTTCTTATTTGATGGAAGCTTATATTCCTCAGTCTTCTGTGCCATAGCTAGTGTTCATCATTTTTGCTTAGATAGCATTGTTGTTGTCCTCCCTTGAGTATGCACAAGTTGTTTGGAGTTCTTACACCTTTGATCACTGTTTCTCCTGTATCAAGCTCATGAACAACACATCCATTTGATCGAAATACTACTTCATTTCCTTTATCACACATTTTACTGACACTTAATAGGTTATGCTTAAGACCATCAACATACATAGCATTTCCAGCTTTAAACTTTTCTTTTAAGAGAATAGATCCTTTACCTTTTATGAAAACAGGAGTGTAATTTCCAAAAGAGACCTTCTTTTCCTTTTCTAAGGCATTATATGACTAAAGTTTTTCTTCGTCACCTGTCATGTGTTTTGAGTATCCATTGTCGATATACCACTGATTTCTTATCCTTTTGCATACAAGGATATTCCACATCTTTATATTTGTGGTTCTTTATTTCTCCATGTTTTGGGACCAAGTGAAGCTTGCTCCTTCTGAGATGTTTGCTGAAATTTACTCTTGCATTCAGAATCTTCATGACCAAAGTTGTTACAGATAGAGCATTCTATTTCATTTTGAAGAGCAGAAAAGTTATTGTAGGTCCTTTTCATGATCCTAGTCACATTCCTTTGATTTCATGCTTCTCTAGTAATTATGGTCATGTAAGCAACACATTGAGCAGCTTTGTGTCCAAAGTTATGAGATGAAAAACATTGGCCATTAAAGAAATTCCTGCGATTATCGAATCTACTGACCTGATGATTGTAGTTTCCATTGTCATTCATTCTTGAAGCAAATTGAGAATGATTTACCTGTGGTTGTTTATAGCTTCTATTCATCCTTGAAGTAGATTGAAGCCGATTTACCTGGTGATCTGCTTTATGCCTTTCCTGATGATTATCAACCTATTCACTTCTCCTTGTTGCATCAAGATAGCTTTTGGAGGTTGATGGCTTCTGTGCTTGAGATGCTTCTTCAGTATATCCAAGACTTGTCTTTATTAGAGGAGAACACTGCACTTTGATAATTTCATATAAAGTTTCTGATCCTTTAGCAAACATGAGATTGAGAGCTTTTGTCTTCTCAATATCCTTTCTTAGACACATAATTTCACATTCTAATTTTTCATTGTGTTTCTCCTTTTCAGCAAGTTGGAATGTCAGAGTATCTATAATCATATTGTTTTCTTCTAACCAGATTTTAAGTTTAGAAATTTATTCATAGAGACCATCTTCATCTAAAGCATCCAAGAAATCATGATCTTCAAAAGTCATATTCATTACCATGTTCATCTTCATCACTACTTGATAAACCATCACTATCTTCATGCGTATAGTAGCTCTTCTTACTTACATTCTGTTTTCTATTCCATTTTTCCGGTTCCTTACCTTTATCAAGCTTATCTTTATGAGGACATTTGGCTGCAGAATGAGTGACTCTTCCACAAGCAAAGCATTTGAAAGGTAGTTTACCTCTGAATCTTCCAAAACCTCGTTGAAGGTTCTTGACAAAGTTTGCTTCTTCCTCTCCTTCTGAAATGTGTCCCGATTCATTGAGCTCTTCTCTCCGTTAAGCCTTGAATGCGACCTCTCTCATATTTGATGGACCTCCTTTTCTCATTTCAACAGCAATTAGGATTCTGTGTAGCTTTGTCATAGTCATACTCTGAAGATCCTGCTTTTTTTCTTTGGCAGAAACTTTTGATTCAAACTTAGAAGACAAGGATCTTAAAACCTTTTCAACTAAAGTAACTTCTTTTATCTCTTCACCCACGTTTTTCATGTGATTAACAATCTCATCTATACATAGGAAGTAATGAGCTATACTTTCATCATTGTGCATTTTGAGAGATTCATATTGAATTATGAATGATTGTAGTTTTGCACATTTTACCTGATTGTCTCCTTCATAGCTTGGAACGATCTTGTCCATATTTATTTGGCAATTTTGAGCTGCATAACCTTGATAAATTCTGATTGTGGCAGACTCCCCAATAGTGTATTTACAGCCTTGTCATTTGTTTCATATTGCTTTTTACCTGCCGTATCTGTAGGAATTGCTAATGGAAATGTATATCCTCCTGCCATGATTTCCCAAACATCTGTTCCAAGAGATTGAAGATAGGTTGTGGTTCTTACCTTCCAATAGACGAAGTTGCTCCCATCAAAGATTGTTGGTCTAATGGATCCTTCTCTTTCGTAGCTGCCCATGATGATAGATCTTCCTTCAACTGATCAAGCTTCTTTTGAAGGACCTGCTCTGATACAAATTGTTGGAAATAATACTGGCTGGGCCGGGGGGTGAATCAATATTAGCAAGTTAACAATAATTCATTTCCATAAATAGATTTATATACGTTACTTCTGTTAATGCAACTTGCGTGTATACGCAACTGTGTTTAGAGAAACCAGCGTATACCTTGCAAACTTATAACTTAGTTAATTGATCTTTAATCTATGTATCAAAACCATATAAATGGTAATCAGGTGAAATAAACAGAACAGGAAATCACACACATGAACACAAGATATAAGGTGGAAACCCAATGTGGGTGACAACCACCTGCTACAATTGTCTTTATGTTTCTTTAATAAGAAACTTCTTTTTACAAATTTTGTAACGGTGCAGTGTTATACCAGTATGCAGGCTTCTACTTGTAGAAGGCAACCTTCTCTCGTTCTCCAGCTTTTCCTAGAAGGGAGCTACAACCCCCTTTTCTCTTGTACTAGTTAATGTGTTTACTAGTACGTAGGTGCTGACCTACAGAAGGCTACAACCTTCTCTTTTCTTCGAGGGACCACGTTTCATAAATTTTCAGACTAGATCCATCAATAACATCAATCAAACATCAAATATATCTTCATCAACCAATTTCCTTTGTACCAACCAAAACTGAATCAAACAATCACTTTTGTGAATGTTGTAACCAGAATACAGTAACAGTAACCAGAACTCAATCCAGAACCTAAAACACTACAATAGTAAACAGAAGTAGCTAGAACATATTTTATGAGGAGTATGCTACTTCAATGTGTCGAACCTACGTTCATATGCACTTTTCTCAAGGTGGACCTGTGTATATGCAGTTTTGAAATGCCGAACCAACGTGTATACACGCCTTTGCTATACTGAACCTGCGTACAGATTTTTAAAAGATGATTTAACCCTTTCCACTATTCAGACATCAGTTATACCCAGATCATTAGTTTTATAGATTACGACATGTGCCAATTATTCAGATAAAATATCAAAACCACACAAAGATACTTCTCCTCAAGCCTTAAGATCTTGACCCATCAATAGAACTTATCCTTCTTCAAGCACTCAGGTTCCTCCTTGATTTAGATCCAGCTATGCACCATAACCCAATGACCAGTATTCTAGATCTTGCTCTTCATTAGATATTCAATCTTTAAGTGCCTTTTCCTAATGATCTCCTCCTCCTTTTATAGTTGTAGGCCTTACTCAATACCATGGTCCAAAACCACTTAGAAATAATACCTTAGACCAATTACCTGGGGTAAACACTTCGAACAAGATACCTCGGACCAATACCATGGGTCAAAATACCATGGTCCAAATACCACAGACCAAAACCAAATTCTCCAACATGTATGTGCCTTTCCTTGCGTGAAAGTGCGTGTATACGCGTAGCAGCCTTTTGGTCGGCGAACCCGCGTGTATACGTGGTTTGGTCAAGGGGAACCTGCGTATATCTCTTTTTCCTTCATTCTATGAGCCTAAACTCTGATCTGTCATCTGAGTGAGTTGCCATCAAGGACAACACCTATGTCATAGCGCCAAACCTATGTCATAATGCCAACAATTTCAAGTATTGTCACTTCTAGCTAGGGGATCTCGTCTTCCTCTTTGTTTCTACTATTCTAATTTTTCATTTGATGCATCTTTTTTCTAGTTTGGTGACCTATGGCTTTAATTTTTCACCATAGCTCCGACGCACCCCAGTAGTGCCTAAAGGTGCATCGGGCAAGCAAAAATTGCATTGTGGAGGGCACTGTAGTGAACTATGTCCCTTTGGTAGGGTGTGTTGGGTGCATTTCAAAAAAAAAAATTTCTTGTTTCACTTAAAACTCTCTCATTTTTTGCATGATATTCACTCTAATGCTTCTTCTTGTCATGTTTTACATTTCCATCAAAACAAAATGGCCCTGCTATGGAGAGAAAGAGAACAAGAAGAACAATACATGAATGATACTAATGATCCAACCACCATCCAAGCATTGAGAAACTGTGAGCTTCTGAAATTATTTTGGCTTCTTGGGATGAGGAAACAAATGGAGTTATTAAAGTATCTTTTCTAGCATGAGACATTCAAGCACAAGATTTCTGGCTTGGAAGACATATGCTCAGTATACAGGTGGAAGCCATATATTTCTTGACAGATTTATCAAGGAGAGGCACACCTCTCTCATTATTTGGTTCGAGAAGGGGTGGAGAGATTGTCAATGACTATATAAATACATAATGTAGACCTCAATCTTAACCAACCAAATATGGGAAAATCAAAATAAAGGATGTAGTCCGTTTTCCTTTAAGAAAAATCCTATTTATCATTACTAGATTGGCCAACAATGCTATGATGCATTTGGATAATAGGTCCCAAATGCAGTATGCTTTAGAGTTCATAGAGTTGGCAATGATCAACTAAAGCAAGGGAGTACTAGAAAACATGAAAGAACAAATCACTGAGGTGAAGGATGGACAGTTGAAGAACTTTGGGTATGGTTTGATTTTGATTCCCTTCACCTTGGAGTAGATTCCATTACTCCAAACAAAACATACCTCGCTTAAGCTCCAAGATATGTGAGTCCCATGGATGCGGAGATCGGTGGATCTCATTTCCAGATATGCCAGTCCATCGTTTATGAGTTTCTCACTAGTCTTCTTCCGATGGTTTCACATGCAACTCATTAATATTGCAGACTATCCATACATAGGGATGGATTTCTATGGAGACCCAGAGCTTTTTCTTCCTAATGGTGAGCAGTGAGGTGCCATAGGTAAAGGAAAAACATTTTAATCATTGTTTCAAGTTTTTTTTTTTTTTTTTTTTTTTTTTTTTTTTTTTTTTTTTTTTTTTTTTTTTTTTTTTTGTATCTAAGACTAACTATCGATTTTTAGATGTATAATTTGGATCTGTTCAATTTGTGGCTTCATCTTATCTTCAATGTGTTGGAGACCCACAATCGGTACTAGTTGGAATACAGATTCCTGCAAGGGGGCAAGAGGTATTACATGATCTTAATGTGGCTAAGATTCTTACAGAGGTCAAGTGACACATGGAGGGATTGACCTAGGGTATATTTTAGACTAGGGTCGATCAAATCCCTATGAGACTGTAGCATCATACTATTAGTGTGTCTAGCCGTATGAACCATCTACTATGCAATATGGCTCACGAAGTTGATTGCTATCATGAACATCATCAAGATTAGTCTACTAGGAGGCTATATAGCCTTATTTTTACTTCCTCTATTACTTTTTTGATATGACAAGTCATGTGGCCATATGTGTCACGAGCACAAGTTTTTGTAAAACCAAAGTTTGATATATATATATATATATTATTATATATATATATATATATATATATGTATATACACAACTACCTATATATCAATTTTTCATATGCATTCTATTATCTCGTTCAATGTATGTGATGTGAATTTAATTTAATTTACATATGTCACAAATTTATATCTAAAACATGATTTTCTAATGCATCTATTAATGTGTTTATACTTCTAGAAATGTGTTGATATTGGATATAATCAAAATGTCTTTCGCAAAAGTGAACCCTTAAGAACCTATGAAGCATAGTTGGACTTAGAACTGAATAGACATTAGTCAACTATAGTACTACTACTTGTGTGTCAATTATGATAACTATACAATGGATACCATGAGATATAGCATCAGACAATAGCTTGATCACTGCGCTATACTCAACAATATTATTTGTAGACCGCTCGATACAAATCCCTTGTAAAATCTCTAACTCGCCACTCAAAGAATATATAGCCCATGCTATGGAAGAAAGGTTATGAGTACTACAACTAGATCCATTAGCATAACCAACATATGGTTGAAGCAATGCCAACATCTGTAAACCAAATGTAAACAAGATTAACATAAACTATAAGAAACTTCAAAAGGAACACACTGCAAACACACTCAACACACCTATATACAACATGTACATAGTGCACTACACAAAAATAACTTAAGCATAGTATTTTTTAAGGTACAACCCATTTCTAGGCTGCAGTAATGGAACTCCATCGAAATCAAAAAGCTCATAAGCCCCTTTAGTAAGAACACATTTAACAATGTATGGGCCTAGCCACATTGCCTTGAACTTCCCCAATCCTAGCTTATCAGGCTCTTGATCACACAACAAGACAAGGTCACCTTCGGAGAAGATATGAGGCTTGACATTATTGTCTTATTGCCCCTTAACGTGTTTCTTATAGGCTTCATTAGCCATCACAACATCACGTTGGGCTTCATCTAAGCACATCAGATGTAATATATTCTCTTCTTCTGCAGAAGTGGCAGGGAGGACATTGACAACAAATTTTAGAGATGGAATTTCTCACTCAATAGGAAGGATTGCTTGCATATCTTATATCAATTGGAATGGTGTGAACCCGGTAGCAATCTGAAAAAAGGTTAGATATTCCCATAAGGATGCATAAAGGATAATATGTGAAACTTATTTGTGGATCCCTAACATGCACTGGATGATCATTTTCAAAACTTTGTTGATGGCCCCAACTTTCCTATTCGCCTTAGGGTAGTAGGGAGTTGAACTCTCATGGAAGAGGCCCAACTTGGCATTCAGCTCAAAAATCATGTGGTAATAGAAATGTTTCCCACGGTCTGTAACTATATCAAGTGGTATACCAAACCTTGCAATGAATGATTGAAGAAAAAGAAAGTAGTTATTGTGCCGGTGTTATTGTATTTAGGTATTGATTCACCTCACTTGGTAAAATAGTCTACCGCCACAATGATGTAGCCATGCCCCCCAACCAAGTGAGGGTTACATGTCATAAATTTGATGCCCCACTTTGCGAAAGGTCCAACAACGATAGCATGATGCAACAAAGCAGGTGGAGCACAAGTTTTACGATTTTATATCTTGCAGGCATGACACTTTTGGACCACGAGGATGCAATCGCAAAATGTAGTAGGCCAAAAGTAGCCATCATGCAAAGTCTTCTGTGCGGTGGTGGAACTAGACATATGTCCATCACATTCCCCAGCATGGCATTCATTCAGGGCTTTCTCGGCCTCTTCATAGGTGAGGCACCTTCGAAAAATCATATCGTTACCATGACGGTAAAGGGTGTCACCGATTATAATATAATTTTTAACTTGATATCAGATATGTCCCTGGTCAAAGTGAGAGGTATCAAACCAAAAATTCTGGGGTCGAGATATACGATAATGTCTTCATACTATGGGTCAGATGACGCGATTAGAAATAATGACTTGTTTGGAATAGAATTTCCAGACGTTGTTTTATTGTCGGTAGTGGAAAAGTTGTAGATCAACTCAGTATTCACTAAGAATTTCTTCGACTTGGATTTGATAAACTCCAAATTGAACTCCTGGAGGATGAAAATCCATTCGGAGTACTTTCTCCCCAACAATTTTCGTGACAAGATGTACATCATGGGGTTGCAATCAAAAACAACCATATTCTTGCGAAGCTAGATATTGTGAGAAAACATTTGGACATCCTGAACAACTACCAAAGCTAAATTTTCGATGTGAGTATATTTGATCTCAGTATCATTTAAGTTTCAACTCAAATAATAAATAGGATGTTCAGTCCCTACATCATCTTCTCAGACTAATACCATAGAAATGGTAGTAGCTGCAGTGACGAGGTACAAGAAGTAATCACATTGGTGATCTAGGGGATACAATAAGGATGCCAAATCAAAACATCTTTCAAGGAATCAAATTCCTTTTGGGTAGTTTCATCCCAATGGAAGGGAACCCCTTTCTTTAACAAGAGAGTAAATTCTGTGGTCAATTCGGCATAGTTGGGAATGAATCTCTGTAGAAAGTTAGCCTTCCCTTGAAGTTATTGAAACTGAAGAAGATAGGAAGGACCAAGCATAAATAGGATCACCTAGAAATTCAATGAGTCAATATGAATTCCATGCTTCGAAACAACGAAACCAAGAAGTTGATTGGAGCTTACACAAAATACACACTTGTGCAGATTGAGCCTAACGTTCTAGTTTCGACAAAGCAAAAATATATCCCTAAGATGCATTAGATGATCAACATGATGTTTTGAGTGAGTAGTTAGGTTTTTTGAATATGATTATACAATGTGTTTAATGTCATGGAAGGCATAATTCATTTTGCTCTGAAACATAGCCCCAACATTTTTCAACCTGAAAGGGAGATTTCAATATGGAAATGTGCCCCATGGACAAATAAATGTAGTTTTATGTTGGTCTGATGGGAGAATGTTGATCTGATTGCAACCAGAAAATCCATCCATAAACAAAAAATATTTCATATCTAGCATAATTCTCAACAATTTGGTCAATGAACGGAGTAGGATAATTGTCCTTAGGACAAGAACAATTGATGTCTCGGTAATTGACACACACACAAATTATTCCCTATTTCTTCATGACATGAACAATGTTGGATACCCAATTAGTTAGAGGTACTAGTTAGATGAAACTAGCATGCAAAAGTTTTTCAACTTGATCTTTAATAGTGGCAGCCTTCTTGGGATGGATCAGACAGAGGCAATATTGAACTAGCTTAACATCAAGATGTGTCCTAATTTCATGTACAATGATGTTTGGGTAAATACCTATAATATATTCATAAGACCAGGAAAAAATGCCTCTAAATTCCTGGAAAAGGGCTTTATAAGTCTTGATCTCGTCAAGAGAGTAGGATGCACTAATATGTACATTCTCTACAATTCCAAGTTTGATCGAAATATCAAGAGGGATAGTCTCTTCAATATTCGACAAAATCTTCTCAGAATTGATATCATGGATAGATAAAGAATTTCCAAACATCTCAAAGAGATTAGGCCATTAGATTTCACTAAGATTATCCTCGGAAAAATCTCAAAAGGAGGAACGATGTTGATGGTCATTCCACGATGCATCATCCGACATCATGATCTCCATGATTCTCTCATCAGTAGAAAATGTACGAGAAAAGGGATCATATGATGTACCATAATATAAAGAATGATCAAGTCAACTAATCGAAGAGGAAAGTGTAGAATGTTTCACATAGGCCGAATAGATGGCTTCATAGTCAAGCTCAATGGGACTGAGCTACATGCGGTTACCAAAATTGTTAATGTTAGATTCATCTGGAACTATCGAAGGATCAAATGGGGAATTACAAGAAGATATCATGTTGACATAGGCAAATGGATTAGATTTTTCAAGAAAGGAATGAGGAAAAGGAGGAGGAAGATAAAAGTTTCCCTTGAGAGAAGAACCTTAGGCAACCCCCCCCTGGACATGTTCATATTGATGTGGGGTTTCTCCCACAAGAGGGATGCTTCCAGTAAGTTTGGAATTGGTGGAAAATAAAGTGAGTCGATCAATGGCTACTATAACTCTCTTATGAGGGAAAGCGATCATTTCGAAATATGTTGAAATAACAATAGACAGCATAAACCCATGTACGAACCAGTAGAAAGTTATAATCTAATGGTCCGTCGATAACTTCAACTTTTACGGACACCATCTTGCTGCCTAATTCTACTTTAACAAATTTAGAATTACAATAGGCTTGAAACCTCTTCCATCAAAAGAATTTAGAGTAGTTGGTGATTGATTTAATTGGGGGGAACCAGTGGCCTTCCAACAAGAAAGTGACATGATATAGGTTGAAGCTCCTTTGTCCAAAATGGAGCAATGGATGGTCTTACTTTGAACAAAAACTTGAATCATGAAATTTAATTGCACTTGAAGATGAGGCGTGTAATAACAACAAGATTAGAATCTGAGAGATAAATACATCCAATTGCAGAAAGTAAAACATTCTTCTCGGTGGGATAATTTTGCAACACCTCAAGATTTGACATAGCTAAAGGAGCTTGAGCCATATCCTCAACTATGTTGTAATTTTGAGAAGCTCTTGCATGAGGGTTGAATGTGGATTTATGGATAACTCCTTTGGGAGGCTTAATCATCAATTCAATAGGAAGTTCATTTGGAATAGTATTTGATGGAGACATGGTCAAACTAGCAAATTGATTAGTAGCCTGAGAAGTTGTGGGATACAGTCGAACTAGCAAGTTGATTAGTAGCCTGACAAGTTGTGGGATTCACATTACTGTAGTCTTTACTCTTGGTGGCCACCATAACATCATTTTTTTAGCTTGGTGGAGGAAAGCATCATAACTGGGTTAGAAGAAGCGAGATCTTGAGCAACCATATTAGTCTCTTGACTCAGGAATGGATCTATCAACATAGATAGTGCAGTGGATGATGTTGGAAACAATGTTAATACTGAGAGGGGGTTGAATCAGTATTAAGGATAATTTTAAATTTTATACCAATTTAAATTTAATCATTCAAATTTGGCATTGATTATATGATATCAACCAATAACAAACCATAACAGTATCGATATCAACCAATACAATCATACACATCATGAGAAACAAACACATGACACACAAAGGTTTAACGTGAAAACCCCTTTGGGAAAAAACCACCAAACCTTGTTGTTGTTATTGATGTAAAAATACGATCACCTAATCTATTACATCAATATTTTTGTGAGCCACCACTCACTGGAAGAACCAAGTCCCTTTGATTGTTTGCTAGAACCCACTAGTAGGAAGCACCAACTCCATCCTTTTGCAGACATTTGATCAGCCTACCAGAAGCACCATACAAAGCACTAACTTCATGGATTTCCTACAAGCACCAACTTGAAACGCCTTGGATTTATGCAAGAACTAAATTGCAGGAGGCACCAACCCCCAAGCCTTCTCAAATACCCACTAGAGATGGAAGCACTACTTCTTGTATGTAGGCTCCAACTCACACTCAAAAGAAGAATTACTGCTCATAGTAATTGGAAGCCTCTTTTCATGTTTTCATCTCCGTGTTATCCTAATCCCTTAGCTCATGCAACATTCCCTATCCTCTTCACACTCTGTAGTATCTTGATGTTCTTCTCGATAGTATACAGTAATACACAACACTCTCTACACTTTTCCCACTCTAAAACAACCCACTCACACAAGCTCTCTTCTTTGGCCTTCTCTTTTTTCTCAGGCACACATCTCCTCTTCTTAGCAGTGCACTCACACCCATATCTCTCCACACAACTTACACTCCACAAAAAATACTCTTCTTTCGGCCCTCTTCTATTCCATAGGCTCTTAGCATATCACATAGCAGCAAAGGCTCCCTCGAGGTCTCACACAACAACTCATGCTCTCTCGGCCTCACACAGTAGCTTTGTCACACTCTGGGCCTTTTTGCTCTACATAGGCACTCTCTGACTCTCCCTAGAGAATATGCTCACTCAACCTCTCCTCAGTAGTGCACTCACAAATAGAGTTATCCACTCAGATTAGTGGCAACAATATTGCTTTCCCCCCATTTCTCAACTACAATCTCGGGTTTTGTTTCACCGAAACATAATGATCAATTTTGTCTCTTTCAGTCATCACTCTTCCATTCACGGTATTAGAGTGTACCTCTGCATGGATTCTCCATCCTGCTATTCTGTCTAATACATAGGTACTACAACTTCATTAACCACTAACAATGGGCTCCATTCTCTCACCCATTGTTGTTGCATTAATTATAGAGATGGGCACCTGGGTGTTCCCATGCTGAGACATAACTCCTCAGTTAACCTGAACACTATGACAAGGCTCTTTTTCTTTCTCTGAATAAATCTCCTATCGCTTAGGCTCTGGTATTCATTCAGTTCCTTGTAGCACACAAGCGAGCTCAGGAATGGCTTGTCTCAATTCACTAAAAAACTCCATTATTTCATTCTGTGCAACTATGGTCCTATTTATCTTGACTCAATGATCTCTATAGTCACCATTACTCCATTAAATAATTTATGCAAATGGGTCCTCACTACCTTGAATTAACGGTCTCTACAGTCGCCATTATTCCCATAACACCAACATTACTATGCACATTTACTTAGTTGTCGACACATTCATCCTTCATACACCTTTGTGCTCCAATTTCCAATTTCAAAGCCCCACATATCGTCACTTTGATTAAGATTATGTTATGAAATTGCGAGATTCCAATCTTAACCTTTAGTCCCTTTTGCTTGGCCTGCTATTTTTTTCCACCATAAGACCAGGTGTTGTAACCAACAGCTTCATACACCTTTGTGCTGCATTCTTAGAGACCCAAATTTCATAAATTTTTATTAAGGTGATATTACGATATTAAAAGATCCCAAAATTTTTAGCTTTGCCTTTAGCCCCTTTTTCTTTGACTCTTATTTATTTCACCATATGTCCAGGTGTTGTAACCGACGACATAGTACTTAGGTGTTAAGCCCTTCAGGATCCTTCCAGGGGCCTATCTCCTTGGGTTCTTGCTCTATTCCCTTGGTTCTTTGGGCACCACGACCAAGTTCCAATCAACATCAAAAGTTCCCTGTATTGGAACTTTCTTCAAATTACAATTATAGGGAGTTCTAAAAACTCTGACGTCTAAAATACCCACATGGTGTCTCCATAGCACTTTGGTACTAAGCCCTTCAAGATCCTCCCAAGGACCTATTTCCTTGTGTTCTTTACTCTATGCCCATGGTTCTTTGGGCTTCCACAACCAAGCGCCAACAACATCGAAGCTCCCACATATCAGAACTTTTTCAAAAAGAAATTACAGGGAAGATACGAAATCTCCAACCTCCAATACACCCAGGGTGACGTCATGCTCATGTAATCATCTCCACTTGGAATATCTTTAGTGGTGACACATGTCACCAATATTTTCCCCATTAGGACACTCAATAATGTTGAATCTGTATGCCACATGTCCTCCATACAACCACATCATACTGATGTCATCTATCACCGTCAAATCCTGAAGGTCAATCAACGACTACCATGTGTCGTATCCAAGGAGAGAGAAAGCGTCCATCACTCCTTGGTTTTTTAAATGATTTCAATTTATAATAAGTTGTGAAATCCCAAAGTTCCTAGGTTTTGATATTCCGAGGTTTTGAAGTCCCGAAGTTCTGAAGTTTCGAGATCAGCTTAATTCCATGGTTCCATGCTACATCGGATTTCTTTTTAAATAAACCTCTTATATTTCGACCTTCCATTATTGTTTCCTTCTAAGATCTGGACCCTCCGAGGTCTCACAATTCTGACCCTCTATATTTTGACCTTTCAATATTTCGGCCTTCTGAGATTTCAACCATCCGATGTCCTGTAATTCTGACCCTCCGATATTTTGACCTTCTAATATTTTGACCTTCTAAGATTCTTCCCTTTCGATGTCCCGAGCCTCCAAAGCTATGAAATTTAGGGTTCCGAAATTCGTCATACTCCTATGGTTCAGAAATTCAGCTTACTTCTAAGGACTTCGAGATCCTTACTTCAGCTATCAATAAATTTTGATCCCAATATCTATTCATGGACTTCCACATACCATTGGAAAGCTCTTCCCAAGCACTAACCAATTGTGATAACTCCAAAACTATATGACCTTATCTCTTAAGGAAAAGTCTCCTCCTAATTTTGGGACTCCCAACCATCATAGTCATCATTTTATGGATTCTCCAATAAGTTTGTTATTGTCATGATTCTCTATAGAGAACTGCAGCAACCATGGGACTCCCCCTTAACTTGATACACCAAGCACATCAACGATATCATCTACTACTATGACAACTAGCCTAGTCGACATCAATGTTGTCTTGCCTAACATCATGCCAGCACATACATCCATGCTAATTTGGTTGACATAAATGCCAACACACTTGCTAACTGTCATGTAATGCCAAATTCCCAAGTTGATCTCCAACACACTTACTACCACTATCTAGATAGAGAATGCCAACTATCTAAAAATATCAGCCTTTGGCATTGATGGAAACACCTCTTCACTTCTCCACGTTGATGGCCAATCCTCATGCTTCTTCCGCACATATCCTTGCATGAGCCCCTAATGGATTTCTTTCATATTCTTGGGCCATAAAAAATTACTTCCCAATAAGCTTCTCTCCCCCTTTGAAATCAACAGAAAATTACTTACAAGCTGCTTCTCCCCCATGCAATCACTACCTGTCGATGACAAGGGTCTAGTTGTTGTTGTGCATTATGCTTTGCAATCTTCTCTTCAAGGTTAATCATTTTCTCTACTCTATAAATTAGAACTATTTGATATGATTCCCTTGAATATATACTTTCTCCATCTGAATAAACCTCCATTTTTTAACGCCTTATGGATGCTGGCTAAATATTGTTTCTTCCAATGCATCTTTTGTACCAATTAAAAAGAAATTGATACCAATTAAAATTGTTCATGGTATTGTTGTTGTTGTTGCATTGGGCTTGTTTTTCACTATTGTTGTCGCTTCATCCTCTATGACCACTTCTATTGAGTATCATAAACATTTATCCCCTTGAGATCATACTTTTACAATGGGGATTGTTGGTTAAAAAATACTAATTTCACCAAGAAATTGATACAAATTGGATGTTGTACTAGGCAACCTCTTATATCTCTTTCTCTAAAAGAAATGTCCGCTTACACAAAAAGGCTACTCCATTTGAACCCAAACCATCAATTTACATAGTGATACCAACTAAAGACTAAGGGACATTTTAAAGATTATACCCATTTTGCTTTATGAACACAATACTACTAGGAAATATCAAATTCAAAATTTAAAATGAAATAAGGGTATTTCACCCAAGATGCAAACCTTTCATTCCCTATGCAATATTTCTTCCTTAGGCTGACAATTGTTACCTACTATTGCTATCAAAGAAACTCCCCTTGAACCAATGCGCTCTGATCTCTTGCATTTTCTTCTTTGTCTTTGTGTGGGGACTCATCTTATGGACATGCCTTAACTGTCAACCTCTTCATTCCATAGTTCTGCTGCAACTCATCTTCTTTTCGCAACATAAAATGTTGTTGTCTACTCTTCTTGAAACCTAGATGGATGCACTCCTCCTCTCTCTTTCAATGTTGATAAACTTTAAATAAACAAATACATTACTATAATCAATAAGGGGACTTGACCATACCTTCAATAAATTAAATTCATGTCTCTGCTTTTTCCTTCTATCTTCCTGCATCTGACTTATTCGACCTCCCTTGAGGCCATTATCTTCCTTTATTGAAAAGAGATAAAGGATATACTCCCCAAAAGCAAATTATCCTCCTTCTTCTTTCAAAATTTCAATGGTCAAGTCCTTACAGAAGCATTACCATCTAACTTTTTCTTTTCCCGTGTTTGGCCTTTCTCTTTGTTAAGCATGGTTGGAGGGCACTCCACCTTTTATTCCTCTTTCTTCACCCAAATAATGTTGCTTCCCTTTTTCTTTGTTTTCAAGAATAGATTTACTTGGTTGTTGTTTCTCTTTCCTTATAAAACCCTATGCTCATTACTGTTGGCACTTAGAAAGGGTTTTCTCATAGGAATACGAGAATTATCCCTCTTAATTTTTCTCTGATTTTTCGTTAGAGACAAGTCAACACCTTGATGATTTCTCCTTCCATTGTTCAACATGCTCTCTTTACACAAAGAACTGAAGACATACTTGGATTCCTCTACCCTTCTATTTGTATTCATCCTTAATGGATAACTTGCTTCATTTCACCACATCATCTGGGATGCATGCTTCGACTTTTCATGCCTACAGCTTGCTTCCTTGTCCCCAAGGTTTCACAATTGTAGCATTCAATATTGTTTAAGAATAGGGAAAATGAATTTCCATATCTTCCGACAATATTTTCAAAACCTCTATTGCTTCCAACATACCTTTTCCAATCCAATTTGTGCATCCTTGGTTTTTTTCTACCCAACACATCTTGTTTTCTTGCATGCCATCTATAGTTGATGGATTTATGTCCTAAATTATTGCAAGAAAAATGATTCCCATAAAATGGCTTTTGAGAACTGAAGAATCCTTTACCTTGAGCAATTTTTCCCTCATGAGGAAGGACCTTTGTTGGTTCTTCATATACCTTCCATGGTTGTCTAAAATGTTTTCTTGCATTATTCCTTGCACCTCCCTAGCTTTCTTCTATTGCTTTCCTCGTGGTTGTTTCTTAGCATTTTGTTGTTGCCTTTTCTTCTCTTATTGTTGTTTTTGTCCAAAAACATAATTTCCTTTGTTATTGTTGGAACATCCAACTTATTTTACATCGATGTTTGACCCTTCAACCTTTTCCTCTTCAGAACTTGGTTCTTCTTTGAAACCCAATCTAGCCTTCATGAGAGGGGATATTTTCTTGGAAATCATCTCACCCAAGTCTTTCTTATTGTCCCCAAGCTTATGATGTTGAGACAATTCTTTATTTTAATTTTTAAGATCATGTCTCAATGAGACTACTTCAATTTGTGGTCTCTCACAATGATATTCTCTTTCATCTAGCTAAATTCTTAGCCTCCCATTTAATCTTCTAGCCTCTTCTTGTTGAGAATTTAGATCAACTATTATTCTTCTCAACTTCTCATTCTCAAGCTCATACTCATGCATCTTCTCATTTCGCTTCATATTTGCGTTTGGTAGCTCCTTGATCTCTTTTAGAGTAGAGATCAACTTCTTCCTAAAATAGATCCTTTCATCCAAATCCTTTTCTTTGCTATCAAAGGTGTTAGCTGAGCCACCATAAAGATCAAAACCCATCTATGTGTCCATGGAACCTTACACAAGTCTCAGAGTATTTCATCTTCATCACTTCCAGTGATACCCCTATTCTCTTCACATGATATACTCTCTTCTTCTATAGAGGATCCCTCATTTTGTATTTCTACTAAAGTGGGTTTATCTTCATTACTACTACTAGATGCATGATTATCTCTATCTTCAAGTGATGCACATGAATATCTATATAATGAATGGCCTATCTCTTTAGATTTATCACAAGGAAATAACTTACCTCCTAAGCAACATGGCTTTTCATATGATTCTTCATCATCATTAACTTGAGAGTGATGGGAAACAACTTCCTTATTGAACGAAGGATCTTCAATATTTTGAGCATCTTTCCTTTGTGATGTCTTCTTCTCCTTCTTACTTCTCTTCTTATCATTATTAGCAGCCTTCATAAATTCAAGTTCACTGCTTGAGTAGCAAGGTTCTTCGACCTCCTATAGAGTTTTGTAGCTTTCTCCTCCATATAGACATTCCAATCTATCCAAAATTTCCTTTGCTAACTCATAATGCCTCACTTTATCAGCATCTAGCGTAGACAGCAATTTCATGATGATTTCCTTAGCCTCTGTATTGGACTCTTTCCTCTCTCCATATATCATAGCCAACCAAATTTCTTCATTGACTACCATCAAGTAGGCTTCCATTTTTATCTCCTAGATCTCATATGTAATCCATTTAAAAATGGAACTCCTTCTGTTTTTAGCCAAACTTGAGTATCAATTGTTTCCGTTTAATCTACCTTCTAGCGACTACGCTATTCATGAGGGAACCTTGCTATAATAAAAATTGTCGCAAACAATGTTAATACTGAGAGGGGGGTGAGTCCATATTAAGGATAATTTTAACTTTTATGCCAATTTATGTTTACTCATTCAAATTTTTCATCCATTATACGAGAGAAACCATTAACAAACTTAATAGTAGCCATATCAACCAATACAAGAATACTCATCATGAGCAGCAAACACATGAGACATGAAGGTTTAATGTGGAAATCCTTTCGAGAAAAAACAACCAAATATTGTTGTTTTTATTGATGTAAAAATAAGAGAACATAATCTATTACATCAATCTATTTGTGAGCCACCACTCACAATAAGCACCAACTCCCTTTGTTTTTTTTCAATCACCCACTGGCAGGAAGCACCAACTCTCTCCTTTTGCAGACACCTAGTCATCCTACCAGAAGCACCATATGAAGCACCAACTTCATGGATTTGTTGCAGGCACCAACTTGTAGCTCATTTGATTTATGCAAGCACTAAATTATAGGAGGAAAGAACCCCCAAGCCCTCTCATACACCCACTAGAGATGGAAGCACCACTTCTTCTATGTAGACTCCAACCCACACTCAAAAAAAAACTTATTGCTCACTGTAATTAACAACTTCTTTGCTCGTTTTCATCTCTTTTTTCTCCTAAACCCTTGGCACATGGAACATTTTATGTCCTATGCTCACTCTTTAGCATCCCGATGTACTTATTGATAGTATACACTAATACACAACACTCTCTGCACTTTTCCCACTCTGGATCAACATACTCACATGGGCTCTCTTCTCCTCACCTTCTCTTTCCACTCAGAAACACATGGCCTTTTTTAGCAATGCACTCACACTAAGATCTCTCCGCACAACTAACACTCCATAACATGTACACTTCTATTGGCCCTCTTCTATTCCATATACTATCTTGATCTCTCACACAACAACACAGGCTCTCTCGATGTCTCACACACTAGGATTGGATCTCTCGGCCTCACACAATATCTCTGCCACACTTTGGGCCTTTTTCCACTACATAGGAACTCTCTACCTCTCTCTGCATCATAGGATCACTCAGCCTCTCCTCAGTAGCACACTCACACACATATCTCTCCCCTCGCTCACTAGAAACAATGTTGTTTCCCCCCATTGCTCAACTACAATCTCGGGTTTTGTTTCACTAAAACATAGTGATCAATGTTGTCTCTATCATCCATCACTTTGTAATTCAATATATCAAAATGTATCTCTACATGGCTTCTCCGTCCTTCTATTACGTCTGATACATACGTACTAAAACTTCATTAACCATTGAGAATGGGCTTCGTTCTCTCACCCATTGTTGTTTCATTAAACATGATGATGGGCACCTAAGTGTTCCCATACTAAGACATAAATCCTCAATCAACCTACACACTCCTATAAGGGTCTTATTCCTTCTGTGAATAAATCTCCTATCCCTAAGGCTCTGTTCATTTAGTTCCTCGTAGCACGCAAGAAGCTCAAGGATGGCCTGTCTTATCTCATTGACAAACTCCATTATTTCATCCTATGCAATCATGGTCCTATATGCCTTTACTTGGCAATCGCCACAATCTCCATTACTCCATTAAACCTTTTGTGCAATCATGGTCCTTTCTTCCTTGACTCAATGATATCTACAGTCACCATTACTCCTCTGACACCAAACTTACTATGCACATGTACTTACTTTCCAACTCATTTATCCTTCATATAAATCTATGCTGCAATTTCGGAGCCCCACATATCATAACATTTATTAAGGTGATGTTATGAAACCGTGAGATTCTAATCTTTGCCTTTACCCCCTTTTTCTTTGCCTTCTATTATTTTTCCACCATAGGACTGAGTGTTGTGACCAACGGCTTCAGACACCTCTATGCTGCATTTTCAGAGCCCCACATTTCCTAACTTTTTATTAAGGTGATATTATGATATTATGAGATCTTGAAATTCTGAGCCTAGCCTTTAGCCCCCTTTTCTTAATATTTTATTTTTTTCACCATATGATAGGGTGCTATGACCAGCGGCATAGTAATTTGGTGCTAAGCCCTTCAGGATCCCATCGAAGGCCTATCTCCTTGTGTTCTTTCTGTATGCCCTTGGTTCTTTGGGCTCCATGACTAAGTGCCAATTATCATTGGAAGTTCCCTGTATCAAAACTTTCTTCAAATTGAAATTATAGATATTTCTGAAAACTCTGACCTATGAAATACCCACATGTCATCTCCATAGCACTTGGGTGCTAAGCCCCTCAGGATCTTTCCAGGGGCATATTGGCTTGTGTTATTTTCTCTATGCCCTTGGTTCTTTGGGCTTCCATGATGAAGCGCGAACAACATCAAAGCTCCCTGGTATCAGAACTTTTTCAAAAAGAAATTACAGTCAAGTTAAGAAATCTCTAACCTCCAATACACCCAGGATGAAATCATGCTCATGTCATCATCTCCACATGGCATCTCCTTAGTGGTGACATGTGTCACAAAATTTTTCTCCATTAGGCAACTCAATACTGTTGAATCTGACTGTTGTGTGTCCTCCATATAATCACATCATCTTGATGTCATCTTCCATCATTAGCTCCTTAGAGCCAATCAATGGTTGTCATGTGTCCTATCTGAGGAGAGAGAAAGGGTCCCTTGGTCCTTGGTTTTGCAAACAATTTTCATTGTAAACCCTACTCCCCACAACCCTCAGCGTTTTTCAAAGATTCAATTGATAAGAAGTTACGAATCTTGAAGTTGTGAGGTTCTGATATTTCTAGGTTCCGAATTCCCAAAGTTTTGAAGTTTTGAGATTGTCATCCTTCCATGGTTCCATGCCATCTCAGGTCTATTTTTAAATCAACCTGCTATATTCTAACCTTCTGATATTTTGGCCTCTCGAGATTCCAACCCTCTGAGGTCCCAAAATTCTGACCCTTCAATATTTCGACCTTCTGATATTTTGGCAATTTGAGATTCTGATCGTGTGAGGTCCAAAAATTAAGACCCTATGATATTTTGACCTTCTAATATTTCTCCCTTTCGAGACTCTTCCATTCCAATGACCCAAGCCTTCGAGCCTCCAAAATTCTAGGTTCTGAATTTGACCTGCTACTCTGGTTTCACAATTCAGCCTACTTCTAAGGATTTCAAGATCCTTACTTCAACTATCAATAACTTTTGATCCTGAGATCCATTCATGGACTTCCACATATCGTTGGAAATAAATTTCTGCGAACTAATGAACTATGATAACTCCAAGAGTATATAAGTTGATATCTTGAGGGAGAATCACCTCTAAAGTCTATGACTCCCAACCATCATAGCCATCCTTTTATGGCTTCTCCAATAAGCCTGCTACTGTGATGGTTCTATATAGAGAACTACAGTAACCATGTGACTCCCCCTCTGCTTGATGCACTAAGCAAATCAATGCTAGCATCTGCTGCCATCACAACTAGCCTAGTGGACATCAATGTTGTCTTGCCTAACATCATGCTAGCACATACATCCATTCTAATCTGGTTGACATCAATTCGATCACACTTGCTAATTGTCAAGCAACACTGACTACCCAACTTGATCTCTCAGCATGATTGTTGACATCAATTCCAACACACTTACTACCACTAGCCAAATAGACAATGCTAACTATCCAACATATGACTTAAGAAATTGATTTACTTTCGCTTGATGTGTATAGTAACAAGTGAAATTCTCCTCATTATAAATTAAGCATGGATAACAAGATTTCCACTTTCCTTCATAAGACTGATTATTTTATTTTTATCCTGTGGAGGATTATATTTCTTATTTTTACCTTGTCTTTCTTCTTACTTCCTTGTTGCTGAGGTTTTCCTTCAGTGGATTGAACGACATTGATCTCAGAAGTATAAGTTGCACGATTAGTAGAAGGAGGGTTTTTAGCAGCCCCAATAAGAGTTGAGCTAGATGATTTTCTCAGCGACTACTAGCTAGTACAACCTATCACGCAATCAATGACATGTGATTCTTTACTGGGAGATTGAGGAAAAATATTAGAAGGTGGCAGAGCATCTGGTATTTTATCATAGAGCACACTCGATTGGGCACAAATAAGATCAAAATATTGGGAACGAGAAATTACCTGCTCTTCGGTCACAACTCTACCTTTAGCGATGTCTTTCGTTATGGATGGTAATAGGGACTTAATAAATCATTCAGCTAATAGTTGATTAGGAACAATTTTTTTAGCCAAATGATGGCGATGTTTCCACTCATTAGTGTGATCATAAATGTGAGTGGAATGAGATTGTTTGGAATTAGTTAAAATTTTAGTTCATGTTTCATATTGAATGGGTAACTGAAAATGTTTTAATAACGTGGTAGCTAAGAAACTGAAATTATTGAAGGAAATTGGTGGTTACTCAATATACCATTTTGTTTTTGTACCGGTAAGTGTGCGCTAGAAAATACATAAACGAATAGAGTCATAATTGAGAGAGTTTGAAGAACAGCAAAAATGTTAAGTCATAACATATGCAGATGGGTTTTAGCCAGGATTTCCATTGAATTTAGGGATATCATTGGCAAATTTTGTCTGAATAACTGACCACCAAGAAGAATGGGAAGTGGGATCATTGGTTAGTAAGGTAAGATCTAGAAATTCAAGATTTGCTACAAATGGAAACTTCCTATTGAATTCTTGTGGAGGATAATCTAGGTAAGATTGGAAGGACTTAGGAAAAAATATTTGTGCTCCAGTATAGGGACGATTCTAATAATCGAGATGCACATAACCTTGCTTCCCAACTCCAAGATCATCTTGTAATGGTTGAAACAGCTAGGCTTGGATTTTTTGACCTTGGTAAGGCATCTAAGGCATACCTTGATACTGTTGACACTATTTCCTATGAAATTTTGCATCATCCCAACATAAAGTTGGTTAGGTTGTGCTTGTTCCATACCATTATCATTTTGACCTACTTGAATTTGGGGAATAGCCTGACCAAGTGATGAAGATTTTACTATACGTTGAAGAGGTTGGGTAAATCGGGCTTGCGATCCAAGTGGATGTTGGTGGCCACCCACCTATCCCACTTGGACCCCCACAACTGTCTCTTTCATTTTTTCAGTTTCCATAATTGTAGCACAATTTCCTATTTTTGGCAGTTTTTCGGGTCCTGAACTTCCGGAGCTGTTTTGAGTCCCTAGACGACTTTTTTTGGAAAATTTGGGAGCAACATGGGTCCGTGGACAAATTTTTCTCTTCCTAAAGTTATAGTTCTCAAATATATCTTTCTAACGAGCTATTGTACACATCAAACGGAGATCGGGTGCCAAAGTTATGACCCTGGGAAATTGATGTACCAATTTACCCTAACGAGGCCCACAGTTTGGCGTTTCATCTTCTAGGGCTAGGTTTTTGGATGTTTAGGGTTTTCCATTGTTTCTCAACGATAAATAGGCCTTCGAGCCTCATTATAACAAAGAGTTCAGAGGCATGTAGCCACCACATCTCTTCTCAGAGATAAGCTACCATCGCCCTAGTTGGTTTATTTCCATTTATGTTTGTAAGCATATTTCAGTATTTTACATTAATGAAATGAAGTATTATTTCCACTGCATCTATGTGCTTATGGTCATATTTGTAATTTGTTGCATTCCTATTTAAATCCAGATTAGTGGTATCAGAGGGGTCTATTTTTTCTTTATTTTTATTTGCATGTCCCCAACGAGGTTAGGATATAAGGAGTTAGGGCTTGAACTGGTTGAACCTTTGCAAGACCAACCTCGCAAATCCTTACGGCATCCCATGGTGGATGAGAAGAAAGATGAGGGGGCAAGACATCCTATCAAAATCTTTCTCAAAGAAGCCCTCGAGTGACAAAGGAATGCGATGATGGACAACTTTGCGCAGATCCTTCAGCGACTACCCAGAGGCAACACATCAGCTTCCAAAAACTACCCTGGAAATGCCACACCCTTTAAGGTACAAGTTAGTTTTGAAATCCCCATCTTCGAGGGTCAAATAGACACAAATGTTGTAGATAAATGGTTAAATCTGCTAGATGGGTATTTTTATGTTCATGAATTTTCGAGTCGGGAAAAGATTGTTTTCGCTCTTCTCAAAGCAGTCCCCCATGCCAAAGACTGGTGGGAAACCTACTGCAAGCAGAAGGATGAAAGTACAGGCTCACTATTTTCAGGCGCACCCACTTGGAATTCATTCTGGGATGCCATTAAGGAGCAGTATTACCCTGTCAAAAGCTATGAAGACAAATACATCAAGTGGACCACGCTATAACAGGGAAGGGACCAAGATATGCCAGAGTTCACAAACATTTTTCATACCCTTCACACACAGTTGGGTATCAAATATTTTGAGTTACATCTAGTACTCAAATACCGTGGCTACCTACATAGATACATCTAGGAAGAGATGGAGTTCCTGAACATCACCTCACTCAGCACAACGTACTGATACGCTGTTAAAATCGAGTAGAAGTTCAAACAAAAGAAGCGAGATTTTGGATTTGCGAATCTAGAGACCAAAGGAAAAAGCCAAGGCAGGGTGACCCAAGATAGCCCATCGAAGCCACAAGAAAAAAACACCACAAAGTCGAAGAAGGACACAGGAAAATGGTGTAAGTTCGATAAGAGCCCCACTCACAACACAAGTGAGTGTCGGACCAAGCAATCGCTGGTGGCCGAGTTGAAGGATTCCGAATCAGATGTATGTTCCAACCCTGAGTCAAAACCCAACAAAGGGAATGGAAAAGGGAAGCAGATCATTGATGCGGAGCCCAGTGTCACTGTTTCCATAGCTAAGATCCAGAAGAATGAGCCCGAAGCTCTAGAGAAGGGGGAGCGTCTTTTCCACTCACAGATGTGGGTGAAGGGTTCGCCACTGCAATTCATTATTGAGAGTGGGAGCCAAAAGAACCTCATTTCAGTAGAGGTCATGAAGTGATTGGGCCTATCGACTACACCACACTCGCAACTGTACAGTATCGGGTGGCTTCACCAAGGACGAGATCTTCAAGTTCGCCAACAATGTCGCCTTCCTTACAGCATCAAACCCTTCACAGATGAGGTATTGTGTGATGTTACACCTCTGGATGTTTGTGATGTACTATTAGGCCAGACATACTTGTCGAGGCAACATGCTGTGTATGAGTCAAGGCCTCGTGATGTCATTATTTCTTTGTGTAATTCATTATACAAGATACCAGAGGTAGCCCCACCTACCACCACCTCTTTGATCACTGCCAGGAAAGGCAGCAAGCTCATCTACCAGACTAGGAAATTCATTTTTTGTCTGGTTCACTCCCAAAGTAAGGGGAAGATCATCACCACATCCATGACCCCCGTGAAGGGTTCCTCCACCCAGCAGCAACAAAAAATGGATACAGCCATGACAGAACACATGAACAACTTCTCCTCACCCACAGGGGTACCACATAAGCTTCAGGTGGGCAACAAAGTTTGGATGCATTTCCAGAAAGAACGCCTTACAAGAGCCCATCAAAAGCTTCGACCACGTTGACATGGTCCTTACACTATTACCAAGGCTATGGGAAATAATTCTTTGAAGCACAACATTCCTCCATTCCTTTGCCTGCACTAAGTGTTCAATGTGTACCACCCTCAACCATGCTTCCCAACACTACTGGACACATCCAAGATTGCAGAACAGCTCACCAGTGACCAAGTTCAGCAGATGGAGGAACTCAACGCAATGGGGACCATTGCTTCCTAAAGGGGGAGGAATGATCTAGGTGGATTTTGGTGGCAACCCACCTATCCCACTTGGACCCCACAATTGTCTCATTCAGTTTTTCAGTTTCTGTAATTGTAGCACAATTTACTATTTTTAGCATTTTTTCGGGTCCTGAACATTCAAAGCCATTTTGAGGCCCTAAATGACATTTTTTGGGAAATTTGGGAGCAACATGGGTCCATGGACCGATGTTTCTCTTACCAAAGTTATAGTTCTCAGATAGATCTTTCTAACGAGCTGTACACGTCAAATGGAGATCGGGTGCCAAAGTTAGAACCCCAGGAAATTATTGTACCAATTTACCCAAACGGGGCCCACAGTTTGGCATTTAATCTTCTAGGGTTAGGTTTTTGGATGTTTAGGGTTTTTCGTTATTTCTCAACAATAAATAGGCCTTCAAGCCTCATTATAACACAGAGTTTAGAGGCATGTAGCCACCACATCTCTTATTAGAGATAAGCTACCATCGCCCTAGCTGGTTTATTTCCATTTATGTTTGTAAGCATATTTCAATATTTTACATTAATGAAATGAAGTATTATTTCCACTGCATCTCTATGTTTATGGTCATCTCTATAATTTTTTGCATTTCAATTTAAATCCAAATTGGCTTTGGAGGTAGAAGACACTGGTAGAATAGGTTGAGTCAAAGATGTAGCCTGTAAAGGTTGGATTACATTAACTTGAGCTTGAACAGGCTGGGGTATAGGTTGATGAGTACGAATCTGAGATGCAGATTGAACAAGTTGAGATATTAGAGATGGATCCATAACCCAACCAAGTTGTATGGGGAATGTAGGTTGCCAAAAATTGACAACCTTTCCTGGATTTGGAGGACTCAAATGAGATTGAGCACTAACTTGTGATATTTTATGAGGAGATGAAAATAGTCCAAAAATAGGTTTTCCCCCTAGTGAAAGAAGAGGGGAATATGGAGGCAACTTCCCCCCAAGAGGAGGGTTTCTAATATGAACTACATTGGGTTGTTGTAGGTGTCCATACCCATTGACATTAGGAATAGTCTACTGCTCAATTGTAGGTGTATATGGAGCACAAAGAGAATATTGTGTAGCGCTAATCAAAGAAGTTTCAGATAGGATTCCAGCAGAGGATGACATGGGAGAAGTCTATGCATTGGATGCTATGCCAAAAAAGGTACCAGATAATGATTGGTAACCAAGTGGGACGGATGGGCCATCATACAAATGTGTCCCTGGAAATGTTATAAACATGGATGAAATTGCAACATGGGTTATCTCGATAACAATAGTAGATACAAGATGAGAAACAATAGGATATTCAATCATGGTTAACTGTCCCAAAGAGAATTGTTGAGGGAAACTCAAGGGTGAGTTGAAAGGAAATGAATTAGACAAAGGAGCTTATGATGGAGTATGAGGAGAAGGAAAAGGATGGGCCTGATGAAAATGGGCCCCTCTCAAATGGATCTAAGAGGAGGGTCGAGACTCTTCCTGGGGAATATCTTCAATGCTTACAAGACTAGGCAGAAGTGGGCCACCATCGAGTCCAACATATATTGGTTGTGGTTAAGTCTGAGATAGAGGAAGAGAAGAAGAAGGTCCTGAGGTAACATGTATAAGTAAATGAGGTTCCTTAGGTTGTATAACCTTAGTTTGTCTTATTTCTAATTCAATATAGTCAGTTTCAATAACCTCAGGTAATGAAATCTTAGGTGCATTTGTTTCAACTCTATCAGACTCACCAACAAATGAATAAGTAATCTTATGCTCAATACTCATAGGAAGGGATGATTCTGGTGGGTCTATTTCAGGTGGAGGACCAAAAGTAGTAGCTCCCTAAGACTAGATTCAGTAGTCTGCTTCTTTTTGTTATTCTAACCATTTCCAGGAGTTGCCTCGGGAGGAAGACGAGGCTTGTTTTGAATTCTACATGAATGACATACTGGAGGGGGTTATTTGTCCACATTGGTTTAATCAATGTTAAAAATTAACAACAAAAAATATATCAAAAAAGGCTAATATAGTAAAAAGGGTCTACCAAGCAACTGTGAACTCCAATATGCCACCTTGGAGAACCAAAGATTTACGTATAGGTAGGAAATCTCCCCGAATGTTGTGTTTGGTGTATCACAGTATATACGACAGCTGACTTGGTTACCTAAGGTGAATATAAAAACCTAGCATGGACTTCTAAACTATACTCAACGCTACGTGGAAGTGCAGTCCATGTTAGTGTTGTCTAATTCATAACCATATGATGATAAAATTCCCTATAATTTTCATGCATGGAGCGCCATCCAATATTTCCAAAGGTACGTGGAGAATGGTTTGATACCCCCAGAATGCAACGCTAGAAAAAAATATCAACTCCTACATTTATAGACACAGAAACACATCTCTATCCTAGAACTCTAGTTTTTTTCGTTAATGTTTCAAATGCTCCTTAAGATTGATTCAATAAATTTTAAAGTTTATCTTGAATTATGTTTCAATTTTCAAGGCTCACTGCAAATTTCACCTCAATATCCTAGAGATGCAATCTAGCATGACAAAATAATTATTTCTTTTCATTTAAAATCTATATATCGAGGGAGGGAGAGAACAAAGAGTAGTGCAACATACAAAATGCAACAAAAAAATTGTTAAATCAATTCTCCTAGTGAAACTATTCGAATTTCTAATTTCAGACACAAAACACTAAATGAAATGCAAACATGCAAAATGATGAGATTTTTCTTTTCAATCCACTTAATTTCTTAATGAAATAAAAACTAAGATGCTTGCTAAATCATTGATAAAAGAAACTATACAGAATGATGATTGTAATATCAATTTTTTCAAGAACTTAGTGATGAAGTAAAAGTTTGCTAATGACCTAATTGAGAAGAACAAAGGAAAGTCAAAACAAATTCTTATCAAAGGCTATTAAAACAAAAAGAAAGCAAAGTGAAGGCTTTTCAGAGACTAAGACACACTCACGGATAGAAGGAAAAATAGCTAGAACAAAGAAGATCATATAGAAAGGTGAAAGAGGCAATTTTTTGCATCTTACAAGGAATAGTATAAGTGTAGAATAGGCACCAGTGCTCTACAACACAGGTGCAGATAAGGAGAAGGTGCATTGGAGCACTTTGTCTCGAGACTTAGGGGAGTGCTAATGCAGATCTGGCCAAGTTATGACACAAAAAATAAAATCAAGATTATAGAACAATTTTACTAGGGTCAATCAATATCTGAGTGAGGAAACGAAGGTCAGTTCAAGAGGTGAAAAAAGTGCTAAGGTCAAGGAAACCACTAATGGAAAGAAACAATCCCTAGTGGAGTCACCAAATGTTTATACAAAATTTATGATTGCCGAAAAAATATCTTCCCTAGATCTAATGGAATGGTCTAGAACAACATAAAGCAAAGAATATAGAGTTTCCATTATAGAAATTGAGGAATGGGAAATAGGCTTACTTGGAATCTGTTGCAAGATTTACTTTCCTTTTGGCTTATCAGCTAAAATCGTAGCTCTATATGTTATATTTAGAACCTACAAATACAACCAAAACAAGCCAAGGATCCACAACATCTACGTAGCATAATTCAATTGCTCTATTCAATGAATCAACAAGTCATTGAAATATATGAATTTAAATGCAAGAAAACACATATAGGAAAACATGATGCTATTTGTATTAATAGAAATAGGAGAGAGTTTACAACCAAAAATAATAGTTGATCTTGTACAGATCTACCCAAGTTGACTTGTCCTTCCTTGTTACAAAGCACACCTCAATATCACCCTAATGCATGAAGATGATGAATCTCTTAGATTCGAGGCAACAACATTAGGGTATGATCAGTCTCCAAAATCCAACCTTGATGTTATGGATGGAAATAAATTTATACAAGAGGGATGGTAGTTTAGGATTTACCATAATGATCTTGTGATCCACTTATGATGGGAGGTTGAGCTCATAGCTAAGAGGTGAGTTTTCCAAGGTAAGATCAAATAGGACTTAAGATTCTTATCCATATTAAAATGTTTAAGATAACCCTGGAAGCTTCTAGAAGAGGAAGCTTCTATTTTTTTTAATTTTCCTAAATTTCTAGAATCAATGCACCTCCAACAGGGAGAAACTAGTGCTGACCAACGCTGGTACAGAAAGGAGAAACTAATGATGAACACAGGTGGCCAAAGTGGCAGGGTGCACTAGGGCTTAAAAGCATTGCTTTTTAGTAGCTCGATCCAGAAACATGGACATTTGGAAAAGCCATGCTTAGGGCATTGTGTAGGGATAACGAAAATATGTTCATGGATGTGGATTGATATGGTTTGCAGGCCTATGGACCATATGCAAGAAAATGGCCAATAACGCCCATGGAGGAGTGGCTGGAAGGAATTATGTAGGAAACACAACCATGCAAAATATTTTTTATGCAATTCTATGGTGGTTGAGAATCCACTGTGATGCAAAGGAATTTTTTTGCAAGTGCAATGTGTGTTAGAGATTGGGTAAACCTTTGTGATGATATGATATTCCACTCCATCCACAAATAACTTTACAACCATTCGATCACTAGGTTTTCAATTTCATTAGGTCAATCAATCTACCACTAAAGATAATTGGAGCGAGATACATTATCATTGTGAAATATGATCTAACCAGATGACTTGAAGAAACACCTATCAATGATTGCAACATAAATTCAACTACCAAATTTATATTTAAGAATGTTTTCACTTGCTTTGGATGCCCCAAAATATTAACGAGGGAGCAAGGAACTCTTTTATTAAACCATAATATTGAATCAATGACATAAGAGTTCCAGGTACATCATCAAAAGAGCACACCATATCATCTGCAAGAAAATGGAACCATTGAGGCCTTCAACAAAATTTTAGAGAATTTGTTGACAAAGGTATGCAATGTAAACAGGGATGGCTAGGACATAAGGATTCTCGTAGTGTTATGGGCCTACTCGACCACATCGAAGAAGATTATAGGACAAACACCTTTCTAGTTGGTTTATGGACAAGAAGCAGTAATGCTAATGGAATTCAGAGTCCCTAGTCTCTACAATACTATAGAGACAAGGTTGGAAGATTCTAGAATAGTTGAGAAAACACTGATGGAGCTACTACAACTGGAAGACAATCGATTTATGGCAGATTCCAACAAAATGTGAAAAAGGCTAGGGAAAAGGCATAGCATGATCATCATATCAAGCAAAAACAATTTTAGGTTGGTGATCTTGTATTGATGTATGACAACAAAATTTTTTAAGAACCCAAGAAATTTCCAAATGCACTGGTTTTGTCCATATTTCATTCACTATTTCATAGATTTAGGGGAAATATAATTTGAAAAGTTGAATGGAGAGCCCCTTGATGGGCATGTTAATGGGAACTAATCGAAATTTTATAAAGGCAATCACCCTAATTCCCAAAGATGATTTACCTATAGAGGGGAAAAAAGGGAAGAGAAGGCTTTGTTTTATAACATTATTTTTGTATTTAAGTAGGAGCTATGAAGCAGAGGAAAATAAGAACCTCATGACCATGGGAAATAATTGTTGTAGCTGCTACAACAACACCCAAACTTGTTAGACTATATATCAGAAATTTTGGGTCCCCCCTATTCTTTTCAAGGTCTTAATGGTTATCCCTAATGATCATAATGGTAAAATTAATTTTATAGCGTAGCCATCAACGAAGCTACAATTGTTGTATAAGCACACTATCTAAGCTTTCATATCCTGATTCATCCTCAAAACAAAGTTTTATAGCATTTGCATTCATTCATTTTTCTATGGATCTTGCAACATTGTTCCTTCATGCCCATTTATCTATGTATAAAGTATCTAGTTTTCATGCTATGTGTGTTTTTGTATGTCCTATGGTTTGGACAAGACTGAAACTAGATCACAAGATTCATCACCATTAAGATGCAACTCATAGCAAGAAGTAATATCATTATGTCAAGGTTTATAAGATACAACACAAGCCATCTATATTTCAATGTTTACATATTGTCCCAAGGGTCAACCAAGCTTCATCCACACCTGAGTCCACATGTAATAATGAAGTTGAACCCATTTATACTAGACTCTCTCTACCCTCCTTTACTAATGACCTCTTAGAGTTTCACTCCTTGTTTACATATTTAGGGTTTCCTTAGAACTTATGAAATTATACCCTAAACTATGAAAGGTCTAAGTTCTTCTCCTAGTCATTGATCTAAGTCTCTATCAAGTCACAGATCCACCAATAGTAACATTGAACCATTACGCAACTTGCAAGGTGCTTAGTTCCTTTCAACTGGAAAAGACAATAACGTCTGCAACCTTGTCTCTTATGCGACCTGCAATCTACCTGCTATTGTGATTTTTCACTAACCATTCGTTAGCCGCATAGTTGGAAGATCGCATCTGAGAAGGTCAACACTCTATGGGACATACTCCCTCCTATGACCTTTCAACTTTTTTTCTCAATGACCTCACAACTTGTCCTCTCTTACGACCCACTTTCACCTTATGAGTCCCCTCAAGTCACAATTACTACCTCCAACTTGGCGTTGCAAATGAAAGCTATCACAGGCCACTAGATCTAATACCTATGATTATCCATTGGTTTTGTAATTTGTGACCTCCCTATCCTTGTGTTGTGTGATTGCGACTTGTTCTTGTGCCTCTTCATATATTTCCCCTTTTAGCATCCAAAACCCTTCTTATTCCCTAAACCCCAGCTTTATATGCATGTTTCTCCTTTGTATTTTTACAGTTGGACTCTATCCTTTTTCATCCTTTGCATATCCCTATTACACCCTCACTCTCCAAGGTGTCACTTCCTTGTAATCATTACACCTCTATCGTAAGTTGTAATTGCTTCTCAGACTCGAACCTCCACCCTTCCCCACTACCATGTAATATAACAACTTTCACTTTGAGCATGAAAATGACTCTTTAGCCCTTAATCGTTCTTTGCATTACTAGTATCCATTTCCTACCCTCTATCATTGCAACCTGCAACTAGGCTTGACTATCTTGCTCCCTTAGGTCAAAAGTTGCACTTTTAGTGACCAACACTATGACTTGAAGATGTGTCCAAAACTGTGACTTGAAGATGCAACCAACATTGCAAAGAGGAATGTGACCAATAGTGCAAAGAGGAAATACAACCAACACTGTGAATAGGAAAATGCAACCAGAATTATGAAGAGGATTTGCGAGAAACAATGATTTTAAGATGTGACTAGTCTCTAATGATGCAACTTGCCAATAGCCTGTACTAATGCAACTTGTGACTAGCTTCTACTGATGTGTATTGCAACTAGTATTTGCTGATGTGATTTATGACTTACTCACAACCATATACAAATGCGACTTCTGACTAATATTATTCTCATCACATGCAACCAAGGCAAGTCACACTTTGAAACTGCAATTGTCACTAGAAATTGACATTGTGACTACAAGGGCGACTATGACTAGGAAGTATGAGTGCGACCACAAGGAATACAAATGGTCAAGAATCATGATGGTAGATGAGAGGTCACATGAGAAGGTGAAATATGCCCTCCTGATTTCTATAAATAGACCCTCATGCCTCATTTTTAGAAGACTTTCAGCACTTGAGCTAGGACTAGAATTATATAGTTGATTTGTGCTTGAGAGCTAGAGGCACTCTACCCTTTGTAGCTAGTAGGGGGAACTTTAGTGTGGATATGGTTTTGCATTAGATAATGGAGTGAGAAACCCATGTTCCACTTCCAGTATTTGGTGAATTACAGGATGTTTACTTGTATTTGTATCACTAATAATAAGAATTTCTTCACTTTTGGCACCAATTCCCATGCTTAATCATAGTGGTTGTATAGGTTGTTTGGTGTCCTCATTGTATTTGTATGTGTTCTTTCATAACGAAAGTATGTTACGGACTAGTTTGTAGTCATTTCATTTATGTTTTCTTTAGTATATGTGCTTACTTAGTCCATGCCATGTCAGTGATCTATTGTGAACTAATTTGCAATTAACCTCTCACATGTTCTTGTTTATGTATGTTTAAGGCATTTTTATCTCAATGGTCCTTCTCATGGCATACTTCTTTTTATGGTTGTTTTGACTTTCTTGTACCTCTTACGCAACCTATTAATCTTTTGTGGACCTTGTCCCATTATCTAGGAATTTCATTCTTGCCCTCACTTTGACATTTTTTCATTTCACAGCTAAGAGCTAAACATTCATGGTGGCAGTCGGACCCACATACTTGATGGGGCTCTTATCTAAAATGGTGTGAGGTATAATTATCACTTCACACTGGGGAGACCCCCTATTTGTTAGTGGAAACGAACACCGTCAACATATTTTGTGCTAGAAGGAGGGCTAGATGACAAGATGAGCCCTTAGAGCCTTCATTTTAGTTTCATGTCTTTAAATGGATATATCTCGAATCTCTATCCCTACGTGTTGTTCTAAAATAATTAATCTTTGTATCCCTACAGAGATAGTCTATCACTTGTTGTAGTATAATTTTACTGGTGAGGGTCAAACAACTTTATTTGGACACATGCTTCAAGTTATTCATTTTTGTTACTCTAATATAATACATTGTAAAGAAGTTATTGGTAGGTTGCTTTCCCTCATGCTTGAAGGTCGCATCAAGCAATGGTGCCACATGTTTCCAACTACTTCAATTCATTTTTTGGAGAAACTCATCAGTGAGCTCCGTCAAGCCTTTCACATGTATGATTTTCAACGTGTGTTTACAATGATAAATTATCTTAGAATGAAAATCGAAGAATCATTAGAAGATTTTTTTGGTAGATTTGTTCACATTTGTTCTTCATTTCCTAAAAGGGATGTGGAATTGATTTATTTGAGTGAGAAATTATGATTTTTTTCTTATGTTTCTCTACGACACCATTAATTTGAAACAAATATTGATTTTGATGATCATCATGATACTTTGGAAGTTACAAATTGGCTAGATATTATCCTTAATCTTGTCTTTGCAATATTTGTGAGTCGAGAAAAATCTCGAGCCTTTGAGGAGGAAGTTACCGCTCATGAAATTATGCATCCTCCTTCGACCTCAAACCCTAATGAATATTTTCTCATTAACAATTTAGATGATGAAGAATGTTTGCAAGGGGATGGATCAAGTGGTCCGGCTCCAGAACCTCTCATACATCATGTTGAAAATGGACAACCTGAGGATCAAGTTGAAATGGCATATCTCCTTGTTGACATGATCCAACATGATCTTGTTAATAATATTCTTGAATATGTCCCTGAGTCTCCTCGTATCATTCCCGCTATATTCGTTGACCATGATTCTGAACCAAGAATCTATTCCATGGAGCATAATACAAGAGTTAGTATTTTGTTTCTAAATCAAAATCTTGGATCAAATTTCATTCAAAGTGATGCTTCTTCTAGGGATCTTTTAAACTCTCCTTTATACAAATCTATAGCACAAATATTTGTACCAAATGATAGCAGGTGCTCAATCAATTCCCTGGAGCGTAATATGCATGTTTATTCATTACTTTCTAAAGCTAACATCAATGTCTAGGGTTTGAGCTATGAACTAAACTTGGTTGATATTGAGGCCTATTCGCTTGGATAGTTTCATCCATTGTACCCTAATTTGTTCCATGAGTATGATACTCTAGTAGTTCCTCCAAATTATTCAAATATTTACCCTACTGGTTTCAATTGCAATCATCTACATGAGGGTGATGTTTTACAATTAGAGGATGGGGACATTGAATCAATGGCTCATATTTGTTCAAACAACAATATTTAATAGGTAAAGAGGATGATTCTATATTCCTGGAGATTCATGGAAGCCCGGTGTTCGATACATCATCATTCTTAACCTTTGATGAGTCTCACATATCATATGCCCAATCTGACAAAATAAGTGGCTTCAAAAACCATTACTAATCAACAATGTCTTCACAAGTATTATTGATGATAAATATCCATTTTCACTTGTCAACCTCACTCAACAACCATGATTTGATGATCCACCTTTTGAAGATTCTCATACTCGTTAGGAAGTGGAGGCACTTCAACGTCCACTAATGGCTATATCTAGTTCTCGCGATCTTGACAGGATCCTTAAACTAGGTAAATTTAGGGTTTCTAAGATTAGGGTTTCCTCACATGATTCCCATCTTAACACCATCTCATCTGATGAAAGATCATTTTCAAAATATTATGGTATGCCATACTCTTTGCACCCTGAATTATTTGTTGAAGAAAGTGCACTAACCATTGTTTCTAATCCTTCATATTCTTGGTTAGTTGGTGTATATTATCATTAGGTACAATATGGTGTTGTCATGAATTTCACTGAATGAAAGTAAGGTACCACATTATTTAGTCCTTTCATGAGACTCATCATGTTTATTTTTCTCCATCTGATATTTCGAACAACCCATCTATCAACATTGGAAAATCTTATCAAACCAATAACATATTCACTGATGGTGTTCATGTCATAGCTAATGATGAACGTACACATTAACCTGTTGATCTTACCAAACCATTCATATTTTATGACCTTCCATTCAATGGTTTAGAGGTTTTTCAACATGGTGAAGCACTTCGTCTCTCGACATAGGGTATGTCAAGTCCTCACATCCCTAACAAAATCCTTGAACAACCTCAAATTGGTGTTTCTGAAATTAGGGTTTTTGCGGTATAATCCTCTTGTATCTTAGTTTCACCTCATGGATGTCCATATTTTGAAAATTTTGAGGGTATTCAAGTTGATCATCTCATATTTCATGATAGGATAGTTGACTGGCTTTAACATTCTTATCTAGTGAATTCCTTCATAGATAGACACCATCTTACCTCTTTTGTCCATGATTAGGGTTGAACATGAATAGGTGCATACCATGGATGAATGATCACAATTTTCAATTTTATCGTAATATTTATCAGGAGAGAGTTGTAGCCTGCCTTGAATAATATTTTCTAAAACGTTTTCCTGCCACCATGCATGATCTTCTTGTTGATGTGGATGTTTCACAGGTAAACATTGTTGTTTTTGCACTATTATTTATATTGGTTCTAATCGCTAACACCTTTGTTTCTCTAGGTCAAGAACTGCTATGATGGTTACATTAGAAGTTTGATTTCACATAACCTAATCTCCTCATTGGTGAAATTAGGGCTTTAGGTTTAAGCTAGTTTATAGTTTTCTAGTTAGGGTTTTCTTATCATGGTTTGTTTATTCAGGTTTTATTTTTATGGTTTTAGGGTTTAGATATGCTTTTGTTGTGTTTTCCTCATTACAAGTAGTTAGTTTGTTGCATGACATTAGGAATTTAACATACATTCATTTTTTGCATTGTATTTATAGATTTTCAACATAAGCATGGCATGAATCTCTTAGTTGCAGTTATCTAATTCTTCCTTGCATCTACATTGCATTGCACTACATTGTTTTTCCTTCATTTCATGTACACTTCTTTGTTATATTACATCATGCATTCATCTTCTTTCATACTGTACACTCATTACTGACCTAGAATTACATTTTCTCTATATGATGCATGGACCTACATGAGCTTTCACAAGCCTTGTTATACGCATGCTCCATGTTAACCTTGTATGACATGATGACTTGTAACAATTTCATCCAAGCCTCTTTCTATTCATGCTCTTTGTAAATATTACAAGCCATGATGAGCTCACCATATCCCTCTTTTCACATACCAAAAACCCAAGAAATGCCTTTACAGTCACTTTTCCTTATTACTGAGACCCTAACCCTAACAGTTGTGTATGGTTGTAATAGCTTCTCTAGGAGGCAACCTCTCATAAGACCAACCATTAAAACTATGTCCTAAGCATCTTTCCTATCAGTATATCTCATTGACAAGTAAAATACGAGTAAGTGCTTGTGGTAAACCCTAATTAATATATTTGACCTATACCTATAACCTAAACCCTACATCCAGCATTGTCTTGATATTTCATGGTGCGTTTTCATTGTCCACCCATCAGTTGGAGGCGTGATTTAAAAGCGTGGCAGGAGAGAAAACTTAAATCAGAGAGTATTTCATTTTCTATTAAACCATAAACAACCTTTATTACTCGTAAAATAAGTTTGGATCCCTCATTTTCCCCTGTGAAATAAATGCCTAATAAATGATGCCAATGTGCACAGTAAGTGAAATCAATCAAACGAAGGGTAAACAATTGAGAAAAGCTTCCTGTGCAGAAAGGTGGTTCAAGCAACTTTGTCAGGGTACTAAATAGGCCTACTAGCAGTGAAGCAATTCACATGATTTCTTAAGTGACTCTGCCAAGGTATTGAACAGGCCTACTGGCAATAGAGCAACACCAAAAGCTCACTTTAAATTTATGTATATAATAATTCGTCTTTCACGTTCTCTACATCATAAATAAATATTAGTACATGTGATATTTTAATTCAGTGAGTAATATGGACAGGAACTGATTGGGGCACAGGGGAAAATCATATTCATAAAAGGTTTATTAATGCAAAAGGGAGCCAAAATATATATTCAATATTTCCTCATTAACAAAACTTGATCAGTTGTAAGGACGTAGAAAAATATGTTGGGTTCTACCAATGGTTTGCCAATTGTTGTAGCCACTACAACAACATCCAAAAAATTTAGCTTGTACATCCAAAATTTTGTGTCCCCCTGTGCCTTTGAAGGTCTTAATGGTTATCCCTATTGATCATAATGGTGAAAATAATTTAATAACATAGCCATCATCAAAGCTACAATTTTTTTATAGGGACATTATCTTAGCTTTGCTATCCTACTTCATCCTCGACAACAAGGTTTAGGGCATTTGCATTCATTCATTTTGCCATGGATTGTGCAACATTGTTCCTTCACGCATATTTATTTATGTAGAGAGTATCACATTTTGGTATTTATGTTTGCTTTTTTATGTTTTATGGTTTGGACAAGGCAACAACTAGATCAAAAGAGTCATCACCATCAAGATACAACTCATTACAAGAAGTATATATCATTATGTCAAGGTTTATAAGATGCAACACAAGTCATATATAGTTCAATAATGGCATACCATTGCAGGGTTCAACTGGGCTTCATCCACATCTAAGTACACATGCAATAATGAAGTTTAGCCCTGCTATACGAGACTATCTCTACCATCTTTTACCAATGGCCTCTTAGAGTTTCACTTTCTGTTTACTTATTTAGGGTTTCCTTAACACTCAAAAAAATTATACCCTAAAGGTTAAAAGTTATAAGTTCTTAATCTATTCATTGATCTCAATCACTATCAAGTTGAAAACCCACCAATAGTAACATTAAACCATCGTAAGACTTACGATTTTATTGATTCCTTAGTCGCAGTCAAAAAATCGTGACTGGAAAAGACAATGACTTTTGTAAACTTGTGACGTATCTGCTTATGTGACCTACGATCTACCTCATGTTGTGATTTTTGAATGACCATTCCTTAGCCGCATAGTCACAAGCTCAGATCCGAGAAGGTCAACAATCTATGTGACATACTCTCACCTGCGACCTTGCGACTTTTGTTTTGCCATGAATGCACAATCTGTCCTCTATTGTATCTTTCCCTCTCTATGCAACATGTGACCCACTTTCACCCTGTGAGTCCCATCAAGACATAATTACTACTTACGACCTGGCCTTGGAAATGGAAGCTATGACTAACAATTAGATTTGCTACCTATGACTAACCAATGATTTTGTGATTTGTGGCCTCCCTATCCTTGTGTTTTGCAATTGCAACTTGTTCTTGTGTACCTTCATACCTCTGCCTCTTTAGCTTCATCAACCCTTCGTATTCCCTAAACCCCAAACTTATATGCATATTTCTGATTTGTATTTCTATACCTAGACTCTATCCTATTTCATCCTTTTCATATGCCTCTTACACCCTTGCTCTCCAAGGTGTCCTTTTCTTGTAATCAACACACCTCTAGCGCAACCTTTAATTGATTCTCAGACTTGAACCTTCACCCTTCACCACTACCAACCGAGACAAAGATTTACATTTTGACCATGAAAATGAATCCATGGCCCTTAATCATGCTTTCCATCACCACTAGCCATTGCTTCCATCTATCATTACAACCTGCGACTAGACTTGACCATCTTTCTCCCTTAGGTCACAAGTTGCACTTTTAGTCACCAACATTATGACTTGAAGATGAGACCAACACTATGAAGATGAAATGTAACCAACACTATGAAGGGGAAAATGTGACCAACATTATAAAGAGGATTTGTGACCAACACTGCGATTTGAAGATGTGACTATCCTCCGCTAATGCGACTTGTGACTATCCTTTATTAATGTGACTTGTGACTAGCATCTACTAATGAATTTTGCGACTAACCTCTACTATTGTGATTTGTGAATTACTCGCAATCATCTACAAATGATATTTTCAACTAATATTATTCTCATCGCATACGACCAAGCCAAGTCACACTTTGAAACTACGATTGTCACTAGAAATTATGATTGTGAATACTAGGGTGACTATGACTAGGAAGTGTGAATGTGAACACAAGGAATACGGAAGGTCAAGAGTCATGAGGGTAGATAAGAGGTAATACGAGATGGTGAAAGGTTACCCTCCTCATTTCTATAAATACACCCTTATGCCTCATTCATGGAGAACTTTTAGCGCTTGATCTAGGACTAGCATATGATAGTTTATTTGTGCTTGAGAGATAGAGGCACTCTGCTCTTGGTGGCTAGTAGGGGAATTTGTGGTGAGGCTAGGGTTTTGCATTAAATAATGGCATGAGACGCCCATCTTCCATTGTTGGCATTTAGTGAATTGTAGGATGTGTACTTGTATTTACAACATAAATAATAAGCTCTTCATTTGTAGGATTAATTCCCATGCTTACTCATAGTGGTTGTATTGATTTCCTGGCATTCTCACTGTATTTGTATGTGTGTTTTCATACTGAAAATATGTTATGGACTAGTTTGTAGTTGTTACATGTATTTTTTCTTTCAAATTTGTGGTTACTTATTCCACACCATGATGGTGACCATTGTGAACTAATTTGCAATTAACCTCTAGCATGTTCTTGTTTATGTATGTCTGAGGCGGTTTTGGCTCATTGATCCTTCTCATGGCATAATTATTCTTATGGTTGTTGTGACTTTCTTGTACCTATTTGTACAATATTTTAATCTTGTGTTGAACTTGTCCCGTTATCTGAGAATTTCATTCTTACCCTTACTCCTACATCTTTTCATTTGACAACCAAGAGTGAAACATTCATGGTCACAGTTGAGCCCACATATGATATGGGGCTCCTATCCCAAATGGTGTGAGGTATAATTGGGACTTCACACTAGGGAGACCCCCTATTTATTAGCAAGATCCAACACCGTCAACACCATTGTAATAGACTTGTAAGAGAAAAAATTTCCTATCGTGGTAGGGGTCTCACACACTACGCAATGAGAACACTGTGAATTCAAGGGAACTAAAAATCGAAGAAACGTGCAATACCAATAATGAATTGAATATTGGATAACAACTAGTAACCAGTGATGGCCACAAGAGCTATAGAAGCATAGAAAAAGGTGTTGGCAAAAGAATGTGCCACCCATGTGGAATGGACACCATGGTACTTGATTAGGAAAAATAGAATTAAAGTTAATTATGGGAATATTTGTTGCACATGAGCGGATATGTCAAAAAGGTTGTTGACATGACTTCAAACTAGGCCACAACCACAAATGATGTTCTCCCCTAAAGAAATATACTATGTGAAGATCGAAAAAGTTATGGTAGGTTAAGATCATGATCACGAAAACGTTATTGCAGTTGCGAGTGCGCATCAACCACGGAAGTCATGTGTATTTCCTCTTTTTTAAATTTCATTATTACACAATTACAAGTGTAGATCTAAGCTAGAATAAAGAAAAAAGTGAATTTTAGAGATTAGAGCATAAGTTGCAGATCTATTTTCGATTGCTAGACACATTCATTATGTAATCATCTTTAGTTCCCAAGAAATCAAGGACCAACGGCATTGGTAGTGTGCCACCTCCACATCCTACTACCAAATCGAATGTTCAACTAATGAAAGATCCGAAGTATAGGTTAGTTACGACTCCAATTATAGAGGGGGTCATACAGGAGGGGGATATGGTGGGCATGATCGATAAATTGAACTATAACAACCATGATGTACAATATCAGTAGAAATTTCTAAAATTTGTGAAGTAAAGTATGCCAAAAGGATTGAGAAACCAAGAAAACTAGTAGTCATCAAAGTGCAATCATGAGCATTGGACAAGAAAATTCAAGCATTTTAAACAATCTAGATATCCTAAAATTTGGTAGGAGTTTAGAGGTGAACACCTGCATCAATTTGTTATTTAGTTGTAAACATGGAGGTTTCGTATGCCTAGACAAGCCAATTTAAATTGATTCCAAATTAATCTCTCAAATTACAGGGATATCCATAGTTGGAAAGGATCCAAAGCCATTATTTTACAAGAAGAATGAAGAGGTAGTGGAAAAATAGGTCACACAGAAGTTTTCAATAGATCACCAAAAGCACAGAGTAATAACCTACAACATAGAAAAACATGGAGTGTAGTTTGAAACCCAAATCTTGGTGTGCAAACTATTTAGAAAGTGTAGGAAGGACCAATGCCTTACAGGCATAGTCACAACTATTGTGATGCACGTTGAGTGGGTGCAGATGAAGTGGGCCACAATATTTCTAAATCAATTCATGAATGACTTGATTAGATCGTAGGTTAAAAATCCTAAATTACATTATTCTTAGCTCTTGATCCCAATTTCCCTCACAACATTACAGGTTCTGAAGGACACCCAATTGTTCTATGCAACCAACTCACAAAGTAGAGGAAAAGATATGTCAACGACTTAAAAATTATCCTCTTCAAGGGGGAAACCTCCTTTACTTTACATAAATGAACAATTCATGGATGATACAAATGATATGACCTCCTTGGTATATGTAGGAGCCTAAGGGGTCATAATATAATCAAAGTCTACATAAAAATAAGAATGTAACGGTACAATAATAACAATAGTGGGCTTCTATGGGGCACAAAAATAACAACATGGGGTATACATCATCACAACAATACCAATAAGGGGCTACACTAACAATAACAATAAGGGGGATACACTAGTATTGTAGGGACTTAACATGCCCCTCTCCTTCAAAAAAGTGGTGTCCTCAACGCTTGAGTAGTTATGTATGCTTCTGTATAAAATTTCCATCCTCCCATGTGGAATCTTCAACGGGTAAGTTCTTCCACTTAATGAGACACTCTAAAATTAATCAATTATGTAGCTACCAGGTTCTTGTTTTCGTGCCTGCATTAGGCTCAAATATGATTTTTCCTTCTTCCTCAAGTTCTAGAAACATTGTTTGAACTGGGATATTGTCACTAATAACCTTCTTTAAGAATGAAACATGGAAAATTGGGTGTACTCGGGAATATGCAAGCAACTCCAATTTGTATGCCATAGTACTATTGTTATGTAATACCTTATAAGGACCATAGTACATGGGTGATCATTTATTATCCTTCTTAGCTTGCTTGAGGGACATTTGTTTGTACATTTGTAGCTGTAAAAATATCTACTCACCTACATCAAAAGTTATTTCACTGCAATGTTGATCTTCCTGTTATTTCACTCAATTCTGCACTAGAGTGAGGTTATCCTTTAAGAGTAATAGAACTTGTTGTTGATTCTTGATGTGATATTCCACTTGAACCTTATAATTTTATCTTATAGATGATGTGATGGATGGTGGATAATATCCATAAAGTGCCATAAACGGGGTCATTTTTGTTGCAGTATGGAAGGAAGTGTTATACCACCATTCAACTAGAGGTAACCACTTGACCCATTGTGTTTGTTTATCATATGCAAAACAACAAAGATATCGTTCCAAACATTTATTCACTATCTCAATTTTCCCATCAAACTGAGGACAATAAGATGTGCTATGAGTTAATTGACTACCAAGATAAGAAAATAATTTCGTCCAAAAATTTCTAGTGAAAATGGGATCTCTGTCACTTACAATAATATTTGGGTTTCCATGTAGCTTTTGAATTGTTTCCATAAATGCAGTAGCAAGTGTACTGCCTTTCAAATGACGAAATAATGAACAAAAGTGTGCATACTTGGTAAGTCTATCAACTACCACCATGATGATAGTCTTTCGTTAAGAGTTGGGTAAACCTCTAATAAAATCCATTGAGACCTCCTCCCAATGTTGACTTGGAACGAATAAAAGTTGTAACAAACTGAGGTTCTTAATTGTCTGAACTTTATTTTGTTGGCAAACCAAACATTTTAAGGCCATCCCAAAAAATTTCCTTCTTGACCTTGTGGTATGTTTTTAAAAATCTTGAGTGGCCTCCTAAGGGGGAGGTGTGTAATTCTAGAAGAATATTTTGCTTGAGTTGGGAATTATTACAAATATATAAATGATCTTTGTACAATAATGAATCATTTTTCCAACTAAATGTATCAAATGTACTGGGATCTTTCTGTAACTTTTGAATTAGTTTCCACACCTCTTCGCCATTCTTACATTCATCCCTTGTTTCGGTTATCCATTCATATTGGATCATAGAAATGGAACGAATAAATTCTTCCACATCCTCATACTTTATTGAGAGTGCATCTGCAACAACATTTTGCTTCCCTTTTTTATAGATGATTTCAAAGTCATAGCCCAACATCTTTGCTACCCATTTTCGCTACTCTTCTGAAGATAATTTTGTTTCCAAAAAGTATTTAATGCTCTCATGGTTTATTTTCATCTTGAAGTGTATTCCCATTAGGTATGGTCACCATTGCTCTAGTGAATGTAATATTGCAAACATTTCCTTCTCATAAATAGGTTTCTGTAAATATTTTTCCTTGATTGGATGAATTTGAAAATAAATGGGTATTCCTTCTTGCATTAAAACAACACCAATTCCATTCCCTGAGGGATCACGTTCCACAATAAAGGTTTTTGTGAATATTGGCATAGCTAATACCGATGCTTGGAACATGCCTCTTTAAGATGTTCAAAGACCTTAGTTGCTTTTGGATTCCAATAAAAATCATCTCTCTTCAGTAATGTTTTTAGAAGTGCTACCATTCTCCAATAATTCTTAACAAAATTACAATGATACCATGTTAACTTGAGAAATCCTTGAAGATGCTTTATTGTTATGGGTATCTTCCATTCCTTTATGGCTTTAATTTTTTTAGGGTCTACCTTAATACCCTCATGAGATACAATATGAAACAAATTCCACCTCTTGTAATCCAAAGAAACATTTGGAGGTTTTTCATATAATTGTTTCTCCTCAAGTTAGTTTGAGCACCCTTTCAACATCTTGAACATGAGCCTTCCAATGCTTGTTGTAGATTAGTATGTCATAAAAAAATACTAACACAAATTTTCTAAGAAAGGGTTTGAGGGAATTCGTCAAACCTTGAAATCTAGAAGGTGCATTGGTGAGTCCAAAAGGAATGACTAAAAATTCATAATGACCCTCATGAGTTCTGAATGTAATTTTTAGAATTTTTTCAATCTTTATTCTAATTTGATGATATTCTACACGAAGATCCAGCATGGTGGAGTAAATTTCTCCACATAATTCATCCAACAATTCATCAATGACGGGAATGGGAAATTTATGTGTAATAGTTAGTTGTTGATCTCCATATAATCCGGACACATACCCCATGATCCATGCTTCTTGTGCACCAATAATATTGGAGCAGAGAAATAACTTTGAGTAGGTTGAATTATATTGGCCTCTATCATTTTTACAACCGTACATTCAATTCCACACTTTTGGGCACAGGGTTCTCTATAAGGTCTGATGTTTGGAGGAAAACTTCCTGGAATCAAATAAATAGCATGATCATGATCATGAATAGGTGTGAGGCTTTTGGGAGTCTCAAATACCTTGGAATGATTGTCCAAGACTTTTTGGAAATATGGATAAAGATATGATTTTCATGTTTGAACATATATTGAGCACAATTGTGCAATTATGCCCCAATGTTATTTCTTCAGACGATTTGTCATGCTATTAGAGAAGATTATCTTTCCAATTTTCTCTGCGATACCCCTTAATTCAAATTCCTTTCCTTTCCAAAAAAAAATCAAGAAAAAAAACCTGGAAATTAAAATCTATCATCCCCAGACATTGCAACCATTGGACTCCTAATACAACATCAACACCACCCATTGGAATGGAAAGCATTGGACTATTAAATACATATTCCCCCATGGTTAGCTTGATATTATGTAACTTTCCAAATAAGTTTATAGTTCCTCCATTTGCAACCATCACTTGACACTTTGGTGTTGGATATAGAAATAAATTCAATTCCTTGGATCTCTTACAATGAATAAAATTATTTGTACTACCTGAATCAATCAGAACTATTACCTTTTTCTTCTTGATATATCCTTCTATCTTGAGAGTTTGAGGAGTGGTAATTCCTACCAATTCAGTACAAGATATGGTTGGATTCATTTCTGCTTTTTCTTGGGTTGGTTCCTAGTGTATATCATCCTCTTTTCACGTTTCTTGTTCCCTTTCATCCTCCTCTTCACAATCCATGTACAATAATTTCTTCTCAGCACGCTTACGACCTTTAGTGTACTTTCTATCTCAATTGTAGAAAAACCATTTTTCTCTTTTTTCCTCCAATTATTATGGTTTTAACCTTGTAGGTTGTGGAAGGCTAGGAGTGACAACACTTCCATCTTTATAGTTGTGAGTGGTAGACTTCATTGTTGCCATATTTTTTTTTCAAATTTTCTTTCCACCATGAATGCCTTCTCCAATGAATCAAGTTCCCAAAGAAGAACCTCATATTAGATGTTATCTTTTAAATTCCCTATGAATACATCAATCCTACGCTCCTCTAGAATATCAATTACCCTGATATTCAATTTTTGGAATTCCTCAATGTTCTCCCCCATTGAACCCTTTTGTTTGAGATTTATCAATTGGCTAAAGAAGGTGTTGTTATTTGTATCCTCATAATGTGCTATCATTTCCTCTATAAAAATTGACCAAGTGACAAGGGGTTTATGAGAATAAGGCCATTGATACCATACAAACAGATTGGGTTCTAAATATAAAGATGAAATGTGTACATTTTGTGTGTGTTGCACATCATGGAGATGAAAATATTGCTCCATCTGTAGTATCATTATTGCCTCATCCTTTCCCTCAAAATTCCTCTTATCGATATTTGGAATGTGGTGGTTCCTAAAACCAACATTGGATTATCTAAAATCATAATTCATATACCTTTTGTCCTCATCATGATTTTCATGGATTGCCTTGTCACCACTGAGAAGCCTTTCTTGCAGCAACTTTGTCAACCCTTCCAATTTCAAATTTATTGCGTCCATGTCTACTTTAAAAACTCCCATATCTTATTTTAAACCTTCCATATTTCCTTTTATTTTTTATTCTAAACCATCCATCTTAGCTTATAGTTCATTTTTTATTACTCTTTGCGAGAGTGAAATTTGTTGCACTTGGTCTCGTAATCTTGATATATCATGTTGCATATCTTCCTCTTCTTCATGCATCATAGAAGAGATTTTTGGTTCCTTAATAGGTATGTACACTTTTTTTGTTTCGAGATATTGTTGAATAAAACAATGATATATATTCTTCACTATGCCCTTTGAATCACTTCAAACTGATTTTTCAAACAAACGTTATGAAAATTTTGAAAAAATACACACTTTCTTCTTGCTTTTTAGGAGCTCGGTATTTAAAATTGTGTGCCTCTATAATTTCAGATCTCCAACGTATGAAATTTCATACTATGGTATCCCTCTAAGTCTCATTTTCAACGCCACAATTCAAACCAAAATTGGATTCTTCAAGATAATGTTATGCCTAATATCCCACAATGACTTGATTATGGACTAGTTACGTAGAGAGAAAATGTAAGGAATGCCACTTGTCACTATTTCAACCTTCGCCCCTTAAAATGATACAAAAAAAAAAACTACAGGTCATGAAATTTTAGTCACTTTCTACGAAATTCAAATCTGATGCTCGTAGCAAAATATATGACGATTTTCCAAAGGTCACCTGCTTGAGACTGAATTCTGAAGCATGCTAAAACCTTAAATTCTTTGGACCATATCTCAGAAAATATAGTGAAAAAATATTTGAAGTTTTTGTAGAAACTTCGTCAAGACTTTAGCTCGAAGTGTCGCAATTTCAGCTTCTAAAACTTCATAGAAAACAATTTATAGCAAAAATTCCAAGATGGCCTATATGCAGTTGTGAAACCCTATAAGCCAAAGTTCTGACACAAAATGCTATGCAACTATCTCATAAAGCAGAAGAAATGATAGGTCATCGACTTAAAAATTATCCGCTTCGAGGGGGAAACGTCCTTTACATTACATAAATGAATAATTCTTGGATGATACAAATTATAAGACCTCCTTGGTATATATAAGGGCCTAAAGGGTCACAATATAATCAGAGCCTACATAACAATAATATTGTAAGGACACAACAATACCAATAGAGGGATACACTAACAATAACAATAAGGGGGATACACTAGTATTATAGGGACCTAGCAAATTTCCACTCATGGATATGTTATACTTAGTCACATCAAGGTTGAGCCCTTATGGTATATTGTAGACAAGAACCAACAATAAGAAAAGTACGCCCTAAAAAGATCCACATCCAGAACCCCCACCAAAGGAACCAGACCAAGAGCATCCCAAAACGCCACAATAGGAACGAAAGGAAGAAGAGTTCATTCCAAGAGGAGATAACAGGTAACTATTAAGCTAAAAATGGTGATAAGGAATAAAATGAAATACAACAAGATAATGTGTCTTGAACCATATCTATTGGAAGATGACTTGGAGAAATTGGTAGAGTAACTCAAGGAAGTTACAGAACAGGGGATTTTACCCCTTATCATAGCTAGAGACAAGACCACATAGGAATAGAGGGATTTGCAAGATCACATGTAGTAGTAGTCACAACAATTTGATCAGATGATTGAGGCATTTATGGTGGCTACTATTGTGCCCTATGCACCAGAGAAGGCAAAAACAACGTAGGAAACTAGTGCACAACCTATGCCAAATATCTAGATAAAACCATCACAATCATCGATGACTTCATCAAAACCTTGCACTTTAGCCATGCTTCTAGTTTTTGCACACTTTGTAAACATTAATTTCTAGTAGTGAGCCCAAGTCTTACCCTAGGTAGATCTAATTATTTATTAATTTCCCATGCCTGTTTTACATTCTTTACAACAACCAATTTCCTAGGAGGTGCATTCTAGTAAAACTAAATCTTAGTGGACCTATTCCAACTTACTTCTAATCACCACTTACTTCTTAGTACCAAGCTCTGTATGTAGCACAGAAACAGTTAGAAGAAACTCGATAATAATTTGGTGAAAGAGAAGGGGCATTCTAGTTGTTGAAGTAGTATATAGAAATATACCAGGTATCCCCATAATACTATATTCCCCCTTGGAGGAGAATCTATCAAATACTTAATAGGTATTTCATGGCCTAGAAGGACATGTGGAGGAGTTACAATTGTAGATCAACCTTGCTATCCCACCAAGTCAAGTAGACATGGCACAAGCACAACTGTTGTAAAGTATATGGAGGGGATGTAGATGAAGTGGGCCACATTCTTTCTAAACCAATTGATGGGAGACTGAATTAAATCCTAGGATAGGAATCTCAACTTTCATTGTTATTGGATCTTGATCCTAATCAACTTCACGGTGTGGTAGGTTCAAAGGGAACCCAATTTCCACCTGCAAATAAGCTAAACTTCATCACACCAATGTTCGAGTCATTGTGGTACACCATGAAAAAGAAGAAAAAACAAGAAAATAATAGTTTGTTTTACATATGGAAGGAGGCGAGAAGTCATGTGATCACGAAGGTACCACACATACATATTTAAGTTGTTATTTCCTATGTTCGAGTGGCATGATTCCATACCACTCTACAATTTATATATATTCAATTTGAAGCCAACCCAACCAAACAGTGGATGTAATGTTGGTATAAGATTGATGAGCATTAAGTATTGTAGACAAAAATGATTGGACATAGGAAGGGAAGGTACCAACACCTGATGAAAAACTAGACACGCAAAAAAATGAAACATAAATAGAGACAAAGATAGAGATTAAACACCAAAATTGTCAACAATGGGAGTAGACTATGCCCTAGCAAGAGCTACATTTGGAGCCCCAACTACAAGAAACTAAGAAAGAGTGTCCCAACATGGCACAACAAGACTTGAAGGAAGAAGAGGCTGATTCAAGAGGACACAAAAGGCTGCTACCAAGACAACAAAAGGACACAAGCAATAAAAGGAAATTTAGCAAGGAAATGGGTCTTAAATCAGGTATGTCGAAGGATAGCTTAGAGAAACTGGTAGAACAACTCAAGGAAGTGACAAATCAAGGGACTTCACCCCTTGTCACAACTGTAGAGAAGGCCATGCATGAATAGAGGGAGATGCAACAAAGGCAACTTGTGCACATATTATGCCATAGATTCGGTTACAACCATTGGATTCATTCATGACTTTGGTAAAACCTCACACCTTAGTTGTAACATACCTCAACTGCATAACATATGTTGATCTTATGAAGAGATTGTATTAGAGAAAATAACTTACTATTCTTCCTTCTCATATTAATCATTTAGGTCATATTGTCCCTTTTCATTTTGAAGGTGTTGGACATTTATTAGGAATTTCTTCTCAATAAGTCCCCTAAGATTCTCTTGTTTTACTTGGCTATTAATTCAATATTGGTTGATATAGTAGTGAATTTGATTCACTTATAAATTGCTTTCTTTATGCCTTAAAATAGGGATATGCAATAAAGGAAACCAATCCACATCTTATGCCATAGATTCGGTCAGAACCATTGCATCTATTCATGAATTTGGTGAAACCTCACACCTTAGTTGTAACATACCTCAACTTGATACAATATGTTTGTATCTTGAAGAAATTGTAGTAGAGAAAAGCTTACTCTACTTGCTTCTCATGTTAATAATTCAAGTCATATGGTCCCTTTTTCATTTCGAAAGTGGTGAACATTTATTAGGAATTTCTTCTCAATGAGTCTCCTAAGCATCCCTTATTTTCCTTGGTTATTAATTCAATATTGGTTAACATAGTATTGAAATCGATTCACTTATAGATTGGTTTATTTATGCCTTAATAACTATAGATAATTGTAACAAGAATTCCAATTATTGTGGTGATTTACAAAAGGATTTTGTTAGACCCTTGGTAAAATATGTTTGTCAAGGAATATGTATTTACTTTTATTTTAATTTGCATGTTCAACATTTAGATTAGGATTTAAGAATGGTTAGAGATGAAATTATGTGTACCTTTCTATGCTATGTATCAGGAATTTCACACCACATGTTATATCCAATTAACTATGGCGCATGAGACAAAACTCAACCTATACTGTATAATTGTCCTTGGTGTTCCTTTATACTTTGGTATCCTTTTTGGTTTTTATGAATGTGGGATGATTTTCATTATATGCCTACTTATTGATACACAAAGACCATTAGATAATTACCATGACATAGCTACTATGTGAACTTCACAAGGAGTATCTATCACGCACTTTTTACAGTCTGGATTCAATCTTGAGATCCAATGGTGGAAAGAAGATAGGGTTTGTCAATTAAGTATCCCTACCTTTCAAAATTTCCATACTTTGTTTCATTTTTTTCTCCATTAGCGACTAGAGGACCGCTCTGTCTGAATTATACTATGCCATGGATGCTCTTATTAGTTTTCTTTTATTACACCTAAGATATATTCATGCTTAATTCATTTTTCAACATCATACACCTATAGCATGAGGAGTAAAGGTAATCTTTCATGTCTAGAAAGTTCAATAGTGAATTTTATTTGTGTTGCTTTAGGTTTTATCTTGAGAATGTTTCACTGATTTTTTGTTTTCCCTCATACATGTATTTTAACCAAAGTTTGGTTCTTATCCCCATGGATTTTTAGACCTTTGTTTTGTTCCATGTCTTCGAAACCCTAACTCCTATCAGAGGTATATTGTGTCCTCTTTTTGTTGTACTTTGCACTCAATTTATTAGGAATTTCTTGTAAGTTTATTTCTCATATTTAAACCCCCATTCATTTTTCTTCTTTTGTATTTTATGGTTTGATACAAGTGTTGGAACTTCTTTTTACTATGAATATCTTGGATTAGGGTATTCATAGGTTCTATGACATTTCATTTTTCTAGACTATAACAAATTCCTTGTTCCTATTTGGTAATTGTGTTTTCTGTTCTATTACTACCATGACACTGAGAGTATCTTGGTTCATATTCCTCTCAGTTGAACATAAGGTTTGTATTTGCATCCTTCTATATTTTATTCTTACCAATATTAAATCACCTCTTATTGTTTTTCATACCTTAGAAAGGCGAGATCTCGTCTTAATCCTTTATATATATATATATATATATATTTAATATATATATTATAAATTTATGTATCTCTTTTATATTCATGAATTGTATTATTGATATAACCATTAATAGACATTGAATTCATATGCTATTGCTTCAGTATAATAAATACACATGGCTATAGAACTTGGTCCATAAGGACTATATAACTGTGTTCTATATTTATATTTATGACATACAAAGGTATTACTAAGGAAAACTCACATTCTTGAAATGATAAACAATTAAATCATACTATTTTTTAATATACTTGACACATTTCTTTCTCCGTACATTTTATAGAGCTCCTAGTTATATTAGTTACCTGTAATTTACTCGCATGTATTAAAGGTACAACTTAAAATATAGTTTATTCTGCTAGAATCACAAACAGAAAAGGTGTGAACTGATTTATAGGAATACCGTGAATATTCCATGTTTCCTTACCCCAAAAGAATACTATTTGTGTGAATTTAATAAGCCTAATCCATATTTACATGAATGCATTATAATTCGTTTATCTTTGTAGCATACTATTAATGTGGGGTATATGAATATAATTATAAAAAATCGTCTACACAACTACGAGTGTTTCCTTATAAATGCTTTCAATGATAAGCTGAAAATACAAATCCTCTAGTATATAAACACTCTCTCTATCTGAAAATACAAATCCTCTACAGGATTTGTATTTTCAGCTTATCATTGGAAGTATTTATAAGGAATATATATATATTCTTAATTCTATTGAATGATTATATAATAAAAAATATTACATAAAACTCAACTTCTTTTCTTTTATTTTGTAGAATAATATCTCTAGTAGAATTCTTTTAATTTCTATACAATTCCACAATTCAAAATTACAATCTCATAATTTTCATATATCTACTGCATAATAATTCTGCCATAAATGTCTAATTTCATCTCGTTCTTTGATATAATTATAGATGTATACTATGTCATTGCGAGTTCAATCATAACGAATGCTTTAACAATTATTTCTTCTATGAATGCATTTAGAATTTTGTATACAAATAAATCCTTCTCTTACACATTCATTTTCTCATACAAGACTAACAACCATAACATATCTCATAAAAGTTGTTGCTTAGAAAAATAGTTAGAATATGTATGTAGAATTATAACACATACAATTGATTATAGACATGCAACCTTTAATGTATTCTATCACTATACATGGTTTAATGATTTTAGAATCAATGGTAGAATATAAACAAAATTTCATCTAACTTTATATACTGCTTTGGGAATATCAAGAACAAAGCACATTTCACCCTACCATGAACTGTCTCCAACAGTTCCAGCCAAGCTAAGATCTTCTTGCCTTCAAGAATCAACAACGTATTTGGTTCCTAAGTGGTTTCTCTTATAGACTCTTCGCAACATATTTCTAGCAATGTCCTGCTCTAAGGACTGGCCACCTCTTTTCCTAGGCCCTTTTTATTTATTTATGAAAAACATATTTTCTTTTTCTTTAAAGCACCCATTTCTCTCTCATTGTGCTTTATTATGATTTTCACCCAACTTAGCATTACTCTATAGCTAAATGATTAACATAATATTTCTCCCCCAGTATGTTAATATATTTAACAACTTTCTCCTATGGATTTTTAGGAGACGCTTTTGGAAGTTACACTATGTGGACTTTAACCACTAATAATATTTCATAAGTTGGCAAGAAATCTCTAATACTCTAGTGCTCTTTCCTGAATATTTCTAAACAAATCATTAATTAATCTAATAAATAAAATATAATTACATAGTTTCCATCATGGCTTCTATAGCCATTAAGTCAAATAATAATTTAAACGTCTAGAGATAGTCATGCCTAAAAAACAAAACATAGGGGTGTTACATAATTTGTACTCCTTGTTGCAATACACTTTGTGGAGGCTGATGTCCAATGACAAGCCCAAGTCTTACCCTAGTTAGAATTTATTATTTCTCAATTTACCATGCTTATTTTATATTCTTTACAATAGTCAATTTCCCAAGAGGTATAATTCCATGCACAAGCAGCCCTAATGGACCTAGACTACCTTACTTTCGAGCACTAGGCTATGCAAGAAGGAAAACACAGCTAGAAGAAGAACAAAAGCAAGTTGAGGAAAGAGAATGGGTACTACAACAGGTTGTAGAAGTAGTATATAGAAAAATATTGGGTGTCCCCATGGAAGTGAATGCTTCCTCATAGGAGAAGTTACCAATTTTGAAGAGGTCATTCATGTCGTGGAAGAAAAGGTGGAGGAGTTATAATTGCAGATAAAGCCCACCACCACACCAGAGGAAGTTGATAAGAGAGAAAAAGTGAAAATAGCCTCCAATGTTTTTTAATATACGCGGGAAATTAAAAAGGTGTGCATGAAACAATATGAGGTTGGCATAGATTGATGGAAAAAACTATATAATAGTTCAAAGGTCAAGGATGTCGATTCCAAGATTTAAGCTATTGAGCAAGAAAGGGAAGCTATATGCAAGAGTTTGATATCTCTGCCCATATCCCAACACTGAGCTATAATGGTCAAGAGAACAAACTAGGATAGAAAGATCAACTAATGGAGAGAAAAGTAGCAACAACTAGCATAGAAAGTCAAGAAATTGCAAGATGAGGCTATCCAAATTGTAGATAGTCTTTCTATGCCACATAATACAATGCACAATGTAATTTTTGATAATGAACCTTTGTTTCAAGCTATCACCATACTTATAGATACTTTCACAAAGATTATTGGAAAGATGAAGGTAGCCAAGACTATTGCACACAAAGTCAAATATATTTTGTGTGGAGCTTGATTATCTTATTGATTCTTAGGTCTTGTTTTAGCCACGTTGGACACCAATTCCTAACGGGGCGGTAACATTTCCCGTAGGATCACCATTAGTGGGGTCAGAGAAATAGAAAATATATGAAAAATTGCCTTGTAAAATATTGTAATTTCATAGTCAATTTGGGTCATTCATTAGGAAGGTGATCTGACTGTAGAAGTTATGTAAACATAGGGTTTTTTTCCCTAGAAGGGAACCCTCAGTTTTTATGAAGGAATTGTATTATGGTCATGTATGATTATTCTGGTAGAGAAAGATAGAGGAGACTGTGTGAGAGTGAAGAGAAAATTAAAATGGATTTTCTATAGGTCATATCTCTTCATTTTGCTGGATAATATAAAATCAAGGCCTGGATGTTTCTACGTGGACATAAAAAAAATTGGGTGAACCATGTTTATCTATGTCTCCCTTGTTTTATGCTTTTTCATGTTTGGGATTTCACAATATTTTATGTGATCCATTGCTCTGTTAATTAATTTCTAACAAAAGAAATGTTTAAAAAGTTTGTGGTGAATACTACAAAATTACATCCTTCCATTGGTGCACAATCACAATAGGGTGTCTTGCAGATGATCCACAAATATTGTTGGAGAACTATTGGGACAAAGGAGCAATTTGAAAGTTTTCCTAAGTATAGGGATATCACATAGAGGCCAGTCGATACCGCACACAAAAGGTCTCCTGAATGCCCAACAGACCACATAGATGTGTGATGGAGGCTAAGATGACTATGTGGTAACTAAAAGATTCCTTAAACAATTGGGTACCTTCTAGCTATGTAGGTTGGTTGAATATGGGAACTGGTGGAAATTTGGCTTGGTATGGTTCAACTAGTAGTTGTAGTTTGGCACGTATGAGGATAACTCATCAAGGTGAGTTGGTTGGAGATTCCCTCAAGAAAGATATGAAAGACCAAGGATATATAAGGGTTTGATTTAATGTTTTTCTAATGGAAATTATTTTGGTTTTTTGCTTCAATTTTGTTCATTGTTTAGTGCTATATTGGTGCTATTTTTCTATATTGCTAGTGTTATCTAATATTGTATCAAGTGCATTATCTAGTTATGGTGATGGTTTTAGTAAGGCTTTGATAGCATATCAATATACTATTATTATCTACTCTGTGTATTGTAATAGCATTGGCTAAGCGGGTACTATATGAATGATCAAGTCCATGTTTTTTCAGCCAAGCATATGGAGTGGTTATATAAATTTCACTTTTGATGTTTAACACACATATGAGCTATCCATAGGTTTTGTTCTAGATTCATGGTTCTATTGTTTATATGATTTATGTCAATGGTGGAATTAATGAATCAGCTATGGGGTTTGTGCAAGGTTTTTCACAGATGTCAGTGTGAATACTTTTTGTGTTGCAAATAAATATGTCACTACATAAATGAATGAACCTTGTCCTATTACTATTTTATGTTGGAGTTAGTTTTGCCTGCAAGTAATGAATGCCTATTGGAAAATTACTTTTATGGTTAAACCACATATTATGTGTGACAAATACATGTCATAGAGGTTGGTAATATGTTAATGTATGCAAAAAGGGTATTTGGAAGTAATTTTATCTAATGTGTTTTCCCAGGGCATATGGAAACTACAATCAATTGGGTTGGGTTACTTTGAGACAAAGTTGTCTCTAATTCCCCTATATCCTTTCATAACCATAAAAGTTTATGCAAATCCATAATTATACCTTGGGTGAAACCTCACCTACTTGTAGGTGTTGAAAATGATAATATTCGAGAAGGTTTTGTTTGCATATTCTTGAACCTTGGGTCACCTCCCTCGCGTGCCAACACTCCTCATGAGCAGTTTTTGGTAGTATCCAATCCATTATGGCCTTCACTTTTTCCAACTCAATTGAAATCCATTCTTTGAAATGATGTGCTAGAGGTAATGATTTCCCTTATGATAGAAATAATATTTTAATAGTTTTTCTTACAACTTATTTTCCGTTAAGAATGTCAACACAAACCTCATGCGCCCTTCATTCTCATTTTCATTATTTGAATACCTAATAGTATTGTCAAGAAATAACTATACAAAGTGGTCTAGATACTTTCAGGACATGTCATTCATGAGGCTCATGAACATTATCGGCACATTGGTCAAACCAAATAACACTACTGCAAATTCACAATGAAAAAATTGAGTTTGAAGGAAATTTTTTGGATGTCACCTCCCTTAATCCTTAACTAGTAGTATCTGGATTGAAGATTGATTTTCAAAAAAAACTCTGCTCCCTTCATTTGATCAAAGAGATCATCTTTTTTTGTATTGGGTACCTATTCATTACCATGGATTGATTCAATTCAATGTAATCTATGCAAAACCTTAAGAAACCATATTTCTTCTTGAAGAAAATCACTGGCACACCCAAGGTGAAATAATAGGTATAATAAGTCCCAAATTTAACAACTCTTTTATGTACATGTGCACCTCAAAAAATTTTGGATCCATCATCATGTATATGTTCTTGGATATTAGCTGCACACCAAGTTTTAGGTCAATTTTGAAATAAATATCCCTCTTAGGGGGTAATCTTGGAAACTCTTTGTGGAATCATCCTCAAATTATGATAAAACAGGGTGTTGATCTAGGGAGGGTCCCTTCTCATCACTTGTGGTCTGAACTGCATATAATTTAGTTCCTTTACTAATTACCTCCATCATTGAGATGAATTGCAAATACCCTCCACTTTTGATACTATAAATCTCAATTAATCTACCTTCATCATCTAAACATATCACTTTCTTTTTGAAACAATCTACTAATGCTTGATGAGTGTCTAGACAATCCATTATGATAACTACATTATATGTCCCTAGCATAATGATGTATGCCTTCAACTTAGTTTTATATTCCTTGAGGTTTACCTCACATTGGTCAACACTAGGTATTACTAGTTGTTTTACCCTAGAATCCATTTCAACTTTCTTAAATTTATTGCACTTGTAGGCTTCCAAGGAACATTTTTCTAATGCACATGTTGAAATGAAACCATTTGTAGCACCATAATAAAACAAAATTTTAAATTTTACATTATTTATCATACTTTTTCTTTCTACTACAATGTATTGGTGTCTATATTGGTGGTTATCCACCATTGCATAAATATAATGGTGGTTGTTTGCTCCTCCCTTTGTTGCTTTTCCCTCTCTATGGGTGTTATTATGTTGTAACTTAGGGAAGTAAAATTGGTAGCAAGGCCCCTAAATCCTCAACAAGTGATGCATGGTAGACTCCAAACAAAATGTTATGGGGATCTCTAAAATGAGATCCTTCTCCTATGACACTTGCCTCTTCTTACAACTCCAAACATTTTTCCTAGATTTGCAAGAGTCCTTGAAGTCACTAGCGAAGTTGCATTAGTAGCCATTGAAATCCCTACTACCATTGTTCTAGCTACAACATTATTTCCATATGGCGGTGGCCTTGAACTTCCTCCATTAGATAAGGTTTTGAGGGCATTCCCAACAAACCTTGGATGCTCTCGAGAAATGACTTTGTTTCGCCCTTTCAGGTCCTAGAGCTCCTGTACATAGTAAGCATTTTCAACAACTTCCACTATTGAGGATGGTTTCCACATCCAAACTATTTCCCTAATCTTAGGGTTCAATCCATAAACAAGGTTATCCTCTTGGAATTGATCAATTTCCATGTAGGAGGTGTACCTAAATAATTCCGTAATTCTAATCCCATGTTCTTTTACTATGTGGTTCCCATCCACCAAAGCATGGAAATATTAAACTTTTAATTCTTCATATTATGCTAGAAGGTACTTCTTCTTGAACCTTTCATCAAATAAATCCCAGGGAAAATGTTAGGAGTGAGGTGCAATTGTCACTCTAGATCACCCTAATAATTCATGGCACTATCTTTGAGTTGAAATATCACTATCTTAGCCTTTGAATTAGAACTTAATTTTCCTAGTGCAAAATATATTGGTATTCCTTCCTTCCAAGCTTCTGCTCATTCATTAGCACGACGTCTATTAAATTTTGGGAGCTTATTCTTCTAGAGAACCCTAGTATTATTATTGTTATGAGGTACTCTATTAGAGTTCCTTGATCCTTTAGGGTTTCCTACCCTTGATGGAGGGTGATCTACTTCCACATCAGCTATTTGGTTCCCCCTTAATGTTTCATTAATTACCTCTAAGGAACGCAAGATGTGAGGTAACTTTGGTGATGGAAATGGTGGTTCTAGTGGTGGTGGTCCTTGTAGTGACCCTCCTTAGTCTTGATTCCTTCACATCCTTACCATTATGAATTGGTCAAATATTTACATAAAACACAAGGTTCATTAGTGTATCTTAGGATATCGCCAACTCTTACTTGGCTCACACATGTTTACAAATGATAGATGTAAGTTTTCCTTTTATTATGTTCATAAAAAAAGGTTCCTAATATTGAGCAAATTCTCATGGATCTACTAACTATTCTCCCATTTCTAGCTAAGAGAGCACTACAAGGCCCTGCCAGTCACTCTCAGATGTCTTCTTAGCATCAAGCCTTCCCCCTCTAACAATATTAATTAATTAATTATATCATTAATCTTAATTTACTTAGCATAAGATATCAACCATAACCTATCGACCTTAATTCAATTAAATTCATTAATCTAATTTAATTTACATTATTATTTAATTAATTGATATTAATAATAGCCAATTTTAATTTGTTAATTAATGTAATCCTTAGTTAATTAATATTAGTCTCAATTCATTAAATTACTAAAAAAATTATGAGAAATCAATTAATTTTAATTTTATTTAATCAAAATTTTATTCATTTAATTTGATTTTAATAATAGAAAAAATATTTAAAAAAAAAAAAAAAGAATAAGAAATAAATTAACTAAAAAAAATAAAATATATAAAAAAATAAAGCATAAATAATCTATTCACCTAGAGTTCTTGCAGGAAAGGACATTTTATGAGACCTGCATACCTCCTTGTTCCATTAAACAATCCTAAACATGCCAACAACTAACCCTTCCACCACATTTTGATCCTTTTGTTAATTTTTTCAAGCTACCGAGTCTTGCACCTAGAGGGAGGCCATGGATTCAGATTCTCTGCGTTGCTTTTCTCATCAACATGAAGACATGAATTCCAATTTTACATAACATATCTAACTTTTTTGTGTGGCTAGTGAGAATTTCAAAAGAAGAATGGGAGGACAAAACACCCATCAATTTATCCACCATGATGGGTAGCAAGTACACAACAATGGCCAAATCACTTTCCAAGGATTTTTGAAATGAATTTTGAATTTGGATTCTCGATGCTTTGAGGATATCCCAATGAGATAAAGGTCACAATAGTTAATTTTACTTGACCATTGGAAATTCACATTCACACTAGAAAAGGTGCTTGAACGATTAAGTATTTTGACCTTTGAGTTTTAGATTTGGGTGGAGAAAATAAGCTCACAGGTCAAAAACTACAATGGCTGAATTAATATGATGGTTTAGCTTTGTACATACTTTGACCTAGATGTGAGTTATTATGCATACTCCTGCCATGGCAGCTGAATGTGATCTACTCCATGTCATGGTTGTAGGGTTTTACTTCAAAGATATTGGCTACAAGTGTCTCGGGCTAGAGGAAGGGTAGGGGTGATGGTTTGGAAGATGAACAATATTGAAGTTTGTAAGTAGTATAAGAAATGAAGCAAGTGAATGTGGGTGTGCCCTTCTCCAAGTAAAGAGATATTGCATAGCCCCTTGTTGAAGGGCATGGTCTGGGGGCTTCCTCCAAAGAAGTGTCATGCACCTTAGATAGTGGGAATTCCATGTGGCTGGCTCCAGAAAAAAACGACTAACTCCTTGTTACAATGAATTGTGGATTCATCTACCATGCAAGGATCCTCTCCTAAATATAGGAAGAGTAGAACAAAGCATCGCTTGTTCCTCCAACAAACCTTCAATATGGTGCTAGTACTCTCAGCCACAAAGAATCAAATCTTCTTTGGCCTTGGTCTAGTCAAAGGTGAGCTCATTTGGTTTTGGATTCCCCGCTTTAAACCCTATTATTCTAGGGTTTACCGTTTTGTCATTCATTACCCGCCACATCCTACAAATTGTAATGCTAACACACCTACAATCAATTTATTGTCGACATGTGTGCAATAGTTGTAAGATATTCCTTCCTTGTGTGAGATGATATAATTTGTTTCGCCAATGCATAGATGCAATAACAAAGTACTTCATAGGGTGATCAATATGAAAAATAGAACATCAACCCATTTCCTACACTTTATGTTTGCCTCAAATGTGAGTGCACCTTGATTATATGTTCATGGGATCTAAAAGGTATATTTTAAGTTTCATCAAATGTGATTATTTAGAAGATTAGTAGTCATGTCTCAAAAAAACTTAGCAATCAAGATAGAAATAACATCATCCCCTAAAACAACTAGCTGTTGTATAGTATCCAATGCCTCTATCAACTACCATATATAAAATGTATATTTTCTTTATGTTACTTATTAATGATATATCATTAACTAAATGTAATCATATCTATCTGTAAATACATAAATCATATCATCTTTTTGTATTTTCTTCTACATGGCTACCTCTAAAGTTTCCCTCTTATATTGGACTAGATTTTGCAAAGCATTTATGAGGTCATTTAGTTCATTGCTTCCTCTTCTACATGGCTACCTCTAAAGTCTCTCTCTTATATTGGACTAGATTTTGCAAAGCATTTATGAGGTCATTTAGTTCATTGCTTCCTCTTCTATATGGCTACCTCTAAAGTCTCCCTCTTATATTGGACTAGATTTTGCAAAGCATTTGTCAGGTCATTTAGTTCATTGCTTCCTCTTTATAATTTTTTTTATTTAGTCATTTGTTTTTCTCACCGTGGCTATCTTTCGACGTGTATTTCTTATGAACTTACTAATCAAAAGAGAAAGTCACGTTTTCTCAATGTGTAGTTTTAACTAACCAAAGGTGCCAAAATCCAATACATATTTTGGTATTCTACATTCAAAATTTTAGCTTATAGATGATTGCCTAATTCTAAATAGCTTGGCACATGTTTAGAAGGCTTTGTGGCCATGGGTTGGGAGTTTTTTCTTTCTCTAATTTCCGTACCTTGTAATTTCTAGAATTTAGTTTCTTGGTTTGACGAAATTTTCCATATTAAATTGAAGGTTTTTGCCTTGTTGTTATTGAATTTATTTTTCCTTTGATTAAAGCTCAGATGTTGTTAACAATAAGTTGCTAGGATTCATAAATTTATGTGTTTGGTTTGAAAATTGTGTTGATTAGAAAATTGTCTTGGTTCATTTTCACATTGTTTTACAAATTCTCTGATTTAGCTCAAAATTATTCTAAAATATATTTTATTCTCATAAGTATTTTCCATCTTTCTTGCTAAAGATTTCATCATGAAATATTTTTTAAATCTGTCAGCCTCACATAAATTGTCTAAAAATAACTCGGTTTTCAAATATTCGGTTTCTTGAATATTTGTAGTGTCCTTGTTGCACAAGATTCCATTTTTAATTTCACTTGTCATGTTTTCTACACTTCTGGAAAGCACCAACAAAGTGTTGGCATTATGGCACAGGTTTGGAGCTATGGCACAGGTGTTGTCCTTGATGGCAACCCTCTTTGGTAACAAATCTCAATTCAGGCACTCAGAAAGTAGAAAAAGACATATATGCAGGTTCATCTAGACGAAGGCGCGTATACACGCGGGTTATACTTTACAAAAGAGCGTATATGTTGGTGATCATTCTTTTGGTCCATGGCAGTTAGATCTTGGAACTTGAACCTATGTTTTGGACCATGGCGTCTCGTCAATTGTGCCGATCCATTGTTTTGGGTTCATGGTATTGAAATGTTATGGTTTTGAACCATGGTATTGGGGAAGGCCTAGGACTATAAAAGAGGAAGGAGATCTTGTGGCAAATCACCATCTGGATTATTATTGAAGATCTGAAAA
>APFE031263879.1:0-10682 GCA_000404065.3 Pinus taeda | reverse complement strand
TAAAAGTTTTATTATAGAAAAGATAATACTGCTTTATAAAAAATATGTATGACTGTATTAAAAAAAAAAAAATATTTTCTTAAGAAAACACATAAATGAGCACATTTACATTTCTTTCTGATTTTATTGAGATACTAAGACAAAGTAAAACGTAATTTAGGCCAAAAGGACCGTTTTAGTTATTTATTTTGTTTTAGTTATTTATTTTAGTTTTTTTGGTTTGGGTATTCAATATGTGTTTTTGCATTTGTCCATTAAAGTTTTGGTTTAATAATAGTTATTTCTTCTAATATTTATGGTAATAAGTAAGTTTGGTTTATAATTAGAATGAAAAGTATTATATTTTTTTATGTTTAATTTATAATTAAAATAGAAAGTATTTCGTTTTTTATTCATGGAAATGTTTAGAGAAAAATTAAGATCTAAACACTCCAACCTTTTGACTTTTTGACAATGTTAAAACTCAAACATACAAAGAATACTTTCCTCTGATAAATGAAATATTTAGTTTCTAATAGCAAGTTTCCAATAGGCGGCTAATGATTATGATTGATCATAGGTATTTCATATACGTGCATTAGCCATAAATTACAATCAAACGAATATTTGAGGAATTATAAGAAGAATGTGCAGGAGAATCTAGATATTATGAGACAAAAAGGATGAATGTCCAATCGTTGTGCTTGCAAATGATGATCTAAAAGAGGGTACATGTTGTTTCCTAGCATAGTGTAGATATGGAAAAAAATTTAATGTTTAACAATATTCCAACACGTCTATTTTATATTTAAAATAATGATTTAAAATTTAAAAAGAGAGAAAAATAATATTTTATATTTAAAATAATGATTTAAAATCTAAAAAGAGAGAGAAAATGATAGAAAGAATCTCTAGTGTGTGAATCGGGTCGGGCCCTCACATCCATGGTAGGAGGATTTCAATGTGTTTTTAGAAAGGGGTCATTACAACCCCATCTCTAATGTAATAGTTGGAAATTTTACATAATAAATTTGATGATCTAAAAGAGCGCACATGTTGTTTCCTGGCATGGTGTAGATATGGAAAATTCTTTAATGTTTAACAATATTCCAACACATCTATTTTATATTTAAAATAATGATATAAAATCTAGGAAGAGAGAGAAAATGATAGAAAGAATCTCTAGTGTGTGAATAGTGCCTTCACATCCTTGTAGGAGGATTTCAATGTGTTTTTAGAAAGGGGTCATTACAACCTCCATCTCTAATGTAATAGTTGGAAATTTTACTTAATAAATTATGTTTTCCCATTACATGTTTGATATTAGGTTTATTAGATATTTGATATTAGGTTTGTTGCAAATTCTTCTTAGAGCATTTGTTGTCATATCTTAGTATGATGTATGATTGTTGTGCCTTGGGGGGAAATTATTTGAAGAAATATTCTCTAAAGGAAGAGAAGAAAATAATCAAGATGTAATTGTAGAAACAAATTGTTGAGAGGATGTTGAATAATTATTTGAAAGATAATTATGTTGATTTTCATAAATAATCAAATGAAAATTTTTGGAACACCAAGAGGTGTAAGATATTCCTTCCATGTCATAGAATTGTCTTTAAAAGTTTTGAAAAAGTTTGACATGTCATGTCATAGAATTGTCTTTAAAGGTTCTGAAAAAGTTTGACATTTGTTGAGAGGTATGATTCTTTTTATCTTCAAAATGTAACAAGAAAATCGTAATTTAATTTGTCCTTGAATTAAATTCCAATTCTAATTCTCATAGCAACTTGTAATAATTAATTAAGTTAATTTGACTGAGTTGGCTTAATTAGTTCGAGTTGGGAGTCTATCTAGAGTCATGTAGAGTGGTTTTCAAATTTTAGGGGCCCAGGTTGAGTTTATTTTGAGTTGTAATCATTTAATTTGATTAAACTAGTTCCAACTAATGGAGGAATTAGTGGGAGATCTAGTAGTGTGGTGTAACCAACACTACTCAACCAACCAGTACACTGAAGATCCACACAGTAGTGTGGTGTAACTGAATATCCACACAGTAGTGTGGTGTAACCGACACTGCTCAACCAACCAGTACACTAAAGATCCACTCATAATTAACTCATGCATTTCAGGATAAAAATAAGAATTTCCATAGTAAAGTAAGGATAAATATTCTAGATAGAAATAAAGTCCCATGTTTATTTAAATGTATAAATGTTTAACTTATATATTAATTTTTTTGATAATTAATAATAATAATAATGAAATTTATAATTTTAGTTAGTTTTTTGATATTTTTATTTTAAGTATAAAAACAGAATGCTCCATAGTTAAGTAAGGATAAATATTCTAATAGAAGTTGTCATGTTTATTTATGTTATTAAATGTAATTGTATATTATTTTTATATTAATATTATAATTAATAATGAATTATAATTAGTTAGATTTTATTGAGATTAATATAACTATGGTGAGATGATGACTATCTATGTTTGATAGACATGTGTTATTTGGCTATGCTAGTTTTGAAAAATTTCATTAGGGGGTGGGGTGTGGAAAAATTGATCCATCAAACCTCCTGAACTTGAAAATATTTAAAAAAATAGTGACAAAAACTATATTAATATTGGGATAAATAACTTTAAGAAAATGTATATATATATTATATATGATAAAAGAATTATTAAATTTGTAATATTATTTTTATTTTATTTAAATAAGACAAAGCACAAATATATTTTGATCATAAGGATAATTTTAATGATAAGTGCTACATAGTAGCTAGTAATTGCGGTTTAGTTTAAATATAACTAAAATCAAGTTAGTATTCAAGTTTAGAATCCAATCAATTTAGGTTTTAAATATAACTAACGTCAAGTTAGTATTCAAGTTTAGAATCCAATCAATTTAGGTTTTAAATATAACTAAAGTCAAGTTAGTATTGAGGTTTAGAATCCAATCAATTTAGGCTTTACTAATTGGTAAATTGAGGTATTTTAATCAATAAGTAATGATAAGTGTTACATAGTAGTTAGTACTTGCCCCTTAGTTTAAATATAACTAGAGTTAAGTTAGTATTTAGGTTTAGAATCCAATCAATTTAGGTTTTACTGATTGGTAAATTGAGGTATTTTGTTAATTATAATTCTGGATTGTGGAGTGGAGAATCCAATCCTACCCAATGCCAATAATAATGTCTTCATTGCTGTAATAATGTTTGTTTTGAGAAGATTGTATAGAAAATTGTACATTTTAAGTGTAAAGTATAGATAGATATATTGCCCTAATAATATTATTGTTGGAAGAATTGGTATTAGAAAAATGTACATTTTAAGTGTAAAATATTAAATAGATATATTTTAAAAGATTAATTGTTCTCTACATCATCTAAAAAAATGTTGATTAATATTTTAAAATATATATATAAATATTATTAATTAAAAAATGAGTTAATTTTGATTATATTTTTAAAAATATATATAAAATATTAAAAATAAAATTGAGTAATTACATATTATTCATATTTGCAATTATAACTATTTAAATTTATTATGAATAAATCTTGATATTCAATAAAATTATATAATATTTTTTAATATAATTTAATGGTTTTTTAACCACTATTGTGTTTCTCGAACAGTCCTATATAATTGGGATAAATTTTCCAAATAATGTGATTGTGGTATAGGGGGTCTTTATTCTTATCCATAATTTGTCCATGAAATGCTGTGAGTTGGAATAAAAATTAAACGAGATTGGAATAATTTGGTTCTCTGTGAAGTTGGAATAAACAATGATGCCAAATACCGATTTTTCAAGAAAGTAAGAAAACAATACTCAGACCGCACTCACTCAGATAATCAAAGTTAAACGAGAAAATCAAATCTTTTCCATAAATCTATATTTATAATTAAGCTAACATAAATCTTAATTATAAATATAGATTAAATCATTTTCATAAATCTTTTCCAAATTTTAATTTTTTTGGTTTTTTTATTAAAAAAAATGAAAGAGATTGTAATCGGAAAAATTAAATCTTCGAGTATGTTCGAAGACTGAATAAACAAACAAACAATGATGCTGAATGTCTATTTTTTTATTATTTAAAAAGCAAAAACAAATTTTGATAAAAGTAATCACATAGTATTGGTTGTACAAGACCGCAATAATGACAATATCACTAATGAGAGTCTTTTTTAAATATTGCCCGTCAATATCACCTAAATCTCAAATGTCACACTTAGGCTAAAATAAATCTTAAAATTTTGATAAATAAATAGAAAAGTACATAAAATTAGTTAAAAAATTCTCATTGCTTGTGATTAAAAATTTGATAAATAAATAGAAAAGTTTATAAAATTAGTTTAAAAATTTTCGGCCGTGACTAAAAATTTGATAAATAAATAGAAAAGTTCATAAAATTAGATAAAAAAATTCTTATTGCCGGTGGCTAAAAATTTGATAAATAAATAGAAAAGTCCATAAAATTCGTTTAAAAACTCTCATTCCCTGTGACTAAAACTAGAAACTTTTATTTAATGTCAGTCCATGACTTTTAAATGTAAAATAGGGCACAGTTTAAATGTAAAAAAGAAACACTTAAAATAAATTAAATTAAAAAATCCCATAAATTAAATTAAAAACCTCAAAATCATCTCCACACAGTAATGTAGGATTAAAACCAGAAACTCAAACCTCAAAATCATCTGCATAGAGTAATGTAGGACTAAAACCAGAAACTCTTATTTAAAATCAGTCAATAACGTTTAAAGGTAAAATACATCACTTAAAATAAAATAATTTAAAAAATCTGGACATTTCATAAATTAAATTAAAAACTTCAAAATCATCTCCACGGAATATTTTAGTAATGTACGACTAAAACCAGAAATTTTTATTTAAAGTCACTCTTATTTAAAGTCAATCAATGACGTTTAAACGTAAAATAGGGCACTTAAAATAAAATAATTTAAAAAATAGACCCATTTTATAAATTAAATTAAAAAATTCAAAACTCTAATGGTTATATATATAGTTGTAGTCTAATTTATAAACCAAAATCAAAAATTACTAATAAATAAAAAAAGGTAAGATAATCAAGGTAAGATATTGAAAGATATATAATCAAAAAATAAAATAAAATTAGAATAAATTTTATTAATTATTATACAATAGAGATTTAACTTTATAGAATATTTTTAAATATTTATTAAAATGTACACAAAATCAAAATGTTGAAATTTCTCTCCAAAAATGGTTAGGCTCTTACATATTAATGGAATTTCCATAGTAAAGTGAGGAGAAATATTCTACCCTTGTTCCCCATGTTTTTTTAATGTATAAATGTTTAACTTATATAATATATTTTTAATAATAATAATAATTATGTTGAAGCATAGTGGGTGGAGATGTTGTAATGTGATGTTTAACATTTTAACTCAGTCAAAATAAAATAAAATGAAAATAACCCTATAACGGTCGACATAATCCATTTACCATTGGGAACGGGAGAGGAGCAGAGGAGCGTTCCAGCGATCTAGGGTTTTTGTGAACGCCTGCTACGACAGACTACTCTGAACCTCTGCACACATACATTCACTGTTAGCTACACGACCACTAGCCTCTGAGCACGCAGTCGCGGTCTTCATGATCCTCCCTCAGGGGGAGGGCACGACGCCTCCCCCAAACAAAAATGCAGAGCAGCAACAAAACAAAGAAAATGACAAACCAGAGAGGAATCAAGAGGACGACACGGATCTGAATCCTCAGGAGAGAAAGGAGGACAATGAGCGTCCCAAAGTAACTTCGTCACCTGTAAAACAGTTGCAACAGAACGACCAAAGGTAGAACTTCCAAGTCATCAAATTAATGCTAAGATACAATATATGAGAGATCATGCCTTGATAGGTAAATTTATAGGACTCTGGCTAACAGAAAAAGCACTACGTGGTTGGATAGCAGCCAAATCGCATCCTAAAGGACACATCACTCTGCAACTAGGACCTAAAGGGTTCTTTACAGCCATTTTTAACTGTCTTGAGGATCGAAACAGGGTTCTAGATGGAGGGCCATATTTCTTCAATGCGGTTGGATTGTATCTCAGAGGCTGGGTAAAGCGCTTCAACCCTGACAAAGAGGATCTCAGCTGGGCTCCAGTCTGGATAAGATTGTATTCCCTGCCTGTGGAATACTGGGAAGAATCCTCCTTACAAGCAATAGGAAATGTTCTAAGTGAGTTTATCAAAGTTGCAGAGGAAAAGAAAACTCCAAAGATACACCTCTTTTGCAAGAATCTGTGTCTATATGCACCTTAATAAGGCTCTTCCAGATAAGGTAAGTCTTTATCATGATGATGTTGAATGGATTCAGTTGATTGATTATGAGCATGTGTCGTTTAGATGTAGAATATGTCACGCCCTGGGCCACTTATATAAGGACTGTCCTTTGACTCAAAGACCTCAACCCCTTCTGCTCCAGAAAAGCCTGAGTCTGATGGCTTCACCAAAGTGACTAATCGTAGAAAGGGCCACAAGAAACCTACGCCTAATCTTAAGATGCCTCAAGCCAGCTCCTCCCAGCCCTCGACTTCCAACAACTTTGAAGCTTTAGCATGTCATAAGGATTCTAGCTCGGTAAATCCTGTATCCATAGGGAAGGAAGCTCCAAAGGATAAAATTTCTAATTCTTCAAAAGCCAAATCTTCTCAAGAAGATTCTCTGCCCTCAAATCCTTTATCTCCAAATAAGCCTAATCTCCTTGCGTAGAATAGTCAAGGAATGGAGGTGGACAACCCTCATTATGATACCAGAATACTTACAGAGTCCACTAAATATTTGGATGAGTCTCAGCAAATGGAAGAGGAACCCGAAAGTATAGACATTGGGGAACTGGATATTCTAGAGCTAGAGATGGCATGCAAGACAAAAAATTATGATAAAATTCCAGCCAGACAACTAGAAAATTTGGAAGTGATCCTCTCAAGGGAACAAAGGCACAAATCACTTGGCGTTCAATCGGGAGGTGTCTGGGATGGGAAACTCACCACTAAAGATACCAAAAAGCGAGGACGGAAAACAGACCTTCAACGCATAATCCGAATAGGAGAAATGCTAATAGAGTCAGGCGGATACTCTAAGATGACAAAGTACTTCGATACCCTCCCCAATATTTCCCAATGAAGTTAGTATCATGGAATATCAGAGGCCTCAATGGCCCAGGGAAAGGAAGACTTCTCAAAAACTTGATAATGCAAGAGAATCCTCAAATCATTTTCTTGCAAGAGACTAAATGCAATTCATCAGCACTGGAAAGAATTGCAACAAAAGCATGGCTAGGTTGTCTCTCTGTAGCAGTTGATGCTGATGGAGCGTCTGGAGGCTTAACAATTATATGTGACGCTCGTACCATTAGGCTCAGTAACTTTCCTGCTGCTAGAAATTTCATTCAGGCAATTTTTCACATCACGGGAACCAATATACATGGGCATCTAACCAATGTATATTTTCCCCAGGATGCCATGCACAAAATCGAAATCTTCAACACCCTCTCAGAAATCAACTCGGATAGGATGCACCCTATTTGGATCGCTGGGTGCGACTTCAATATGATCACAAACCTGGAGGAGAAAAGAGGAGGCAGAATCATTAGCATTAACGAAGGGATCAGCCTCAAAGAATTCATTCAGAAGAATTGGCTGATAGACCTTCCCTTCAATAATGGACTCTTTACCTGGAACAACAAAATAGCAAGGATGCATCAGATAGCCTCACGTCTGGACAGATTCCTTCTATCAGACAATGCCATTCATATAAGAGGTGACTTTGCTGAGCACTTCCATCCTGCCAATCGCTGGATCAGACCACTGGCCAATCTCCCTTCACTGGTCCCATCCTAGTAACTCTACACGCAAACCATTTCGCTTTGAGGCTTTCTAGTTGTCTAATCCGGATTTCAACAACCTGATAAAAACAGAATGGAACAATTTCTCTCCTCCTAAGGGCACAAAAATGCTTCAATTTCAGCAAAAGCTTAAGCATCTCAAAGGTAAAATAGTAATGGAATTATAACTCCTTCGGAAATATATTCAAGGCTCAGAGTGATCTTGATAAGAATATGAAACAGCTGCAGCACAAAATTATACTTGAAGGCCGATCAGAGGAATTGGCCGAATAGGAAAAACTTTGGGAATCGCAAATCTCTGAGAGGGCAAGACAGGAAGAAACGCTATGGAGGCAGAAATCTAGAATAAGATGGCTTAAAGATGGAGAGAAGAATACAAAAATTTTTTACAGAACCACAATCCAGCGCAAAATGAACAACAACATCTCCCATCTCCAGAATGCGCAGGGCATAAAGGTGGAATCACATGAAGAAATTGAAAGCGAGCTTCTAAATTATTTTAAGCAAGCACATAAGGAGCCCCACCCAGACAGAATGCAGGCAATAGGAAAAATTACAAGGAACATACCTAAAATTATTACCGAGGAGCATAATCAACTCCTTCTTAGGCCTGTAGACCTACAGGAGGTGGAAGTTACTGCTCAATTGAAAGCTGGGAAAGCGCCTGGTCCGGACGGTTTCACCTCAAATTTTTTCCAATCTTTCTGGGATCTGATCAAAATGGAAGTATGGAAGGTTGTTGAGGAATCGAGAACCATGTGATGGATGCTTCCAGGAATGAATGCCGCATTCATAGCCCTTATACCTAAGGAAGCTCTACCCAGCACCTCGGACAAGTTCAGACCCATTGCCCTATGCAATATCATCTACAAAATTGTATCCAAAATTATAGCATCTAGACTCAAACTGTTTCTCCCTCTAATCATATCTCCGGAGCAATCCGAGTCCGTTGAAGGCAGGCAAATCACGGACGGAATCATCTTGACTCATGAAATTATACATTCTTTGAAGCATCTCAAAAAGTCAGGTATGTTGCTGAAAATAGATCTTTCTAAGGCATTTGATAGTTTGAGCTGGCAATACATCAAAGAAGTTCTTATCACTTTTGGTTTTTCTCCTCCCTGGGTCAAGTGGGTCATGAGCCTTACCACTTCATCCTTCTTTTCGATTCTGATCAACGACTTTCCCTCTTCCCCCTTTCATCCCTTTTGAGGCATCAGACAGGGAGACCCTCTTTCTCCCTTCCTTTTTGTTATTATGGCAAAAGGTTTGGGCCATAGTATTAAAAACACTCAACACTCTCAACTCCTAAGAGGTCTGTCTCTTCATAACTTATCCACTTTCACCCACCAGCAATTCGTGGATGACAATATGCTTTATGGTCATCCCTCTGTCCAGGAAGCTCATCAGCTCAAATCGATCTTATCGGATTTCTCGAATGCCTCAGGGGCATCTATTAACAAAGTCAAATCTCAAACCTTCTTCTTTCACACTCCTGCTGTTACCCAAGCAGCCATCGCCCGCATTCTTGGTTTCTCTATTGCTGCCCTTCCATCCAAGTACTTAGGTGCTCCCTTAATCACCTCAGCCTTGAAGCACTCTTCTTGGAAAATCCTTTTAGAAAAGCTAGAAGCTCGCACCTCATCATGGACTCACCGAACCCTCAATATGGCAAGCCAATTAGTTCTTGTTGTGGAGGTAAATCCCCTCTGTGGACAAAGGCGATCCCACTAGCCTAACTGAGGTCTAGAAAAAATCAAACAACGCTAACAAGCAGGTTACTAATTGCAAATTAAAGACCGATGATGAGGGCCTACCTCGAATCCAATGCTAGTATTTGTAGAAGAGTCGACGCTCCCGTTCTTTCGCTCCAGCTGGTCACAATCCTCACGATCCTCATGAATGGACACCTGCACATGCAAAGAACAACACAAATACAAGCATAAAATCCAAGAAATGCAACTATATACCAGTCAGAAAGGGTGTAACTCAAACCTCCTTTGGCTAGGTGATCAGCAACACATGCCTTGCAAAGCTTGTTGGGAATGGGGAACAAGCCTCTCTCTCCTTGGTTACTTGGGCAAGGATCTCCTCATAAAAGATTTAGCCTTATAGGGATGAAGAAGGCCTCTTGTAGCATGAGCTTAGCAATTCTCAGATTTTGGAACTTAGATTTTGGAGCTTGAAGAGTAGAATTACTAACTATCTTATCAAATGCAAAAGGACAAGCTTATATAGAGAAAGGAGAAGGAGTTAGGATCATCCACAAGTTTCATGGGATTGGCCTTATCATTAGGAAGCTTCCATGAAAGGCAGAGAACTACTTCCCTTCTATGGAGATTCGAAGCCCAACTGAACTAACTCAAGCTGGAATCAGTTCATGGATAATTTAGGAAGAACCTTCAGAAGTTTGTTTGTTTAAAACTTTACCCAACTGGGTTGGCGCGAGTGTGACTCTGAGACAGAGCGCCAGCTGGCGCGCCCTCTTTGGAGAATTTCCCCCATTGGCACGAGTGAGACACAGTGGCACCGCGCCAATGGAAAAAGGGTTATTTTCATGGGTATTTTGCAGAAGGTGTCTTCAGGGCATATGAAGTACATACTCAAGGGGATACAATGCAAGTGTTTTAAGGTTATGTCACTTCTCACAGGTCCCGGAATGAGTCCTCCAAGGTGCAAGAGGAGGGGTAACAGGGACGGTGACAAACGGTGACAAATTGTTGTGTAACAGATGCCCCCTAAAGCATGAGGCCCGAGAGAGAGAGGGGTGAAATGCTTTACAAGAACATGGCCAACTGAAAACACT